>JADLIF010003159.1:0-73374 GCA_016648015.1 Steinernema khuongi | reverse complement strand
GGGGGGGGGGGGGGGGGTTGGGGGGGGTGCGATACTGTCAACTACAGGAAGTGTTCTACCCGAAGAGGTTGGATGTTCTTCCGAGTTGAACGTGTTCTATGAGTGGAACTGATTTGTAAGAAGACCAGTAATGTCGACTCTGTCTTGGAGCGGATCCAAGCCCAGAACCGCCTCGATTTCTGAGCTAAGCTTCCGAGCTTTAAGCCGGGAGCCTCTACTCGGTTTCTCTGGTTAGAGCATCATTTCTACTTTTTCCCGTCGATCGCTTGTTCAGAGGTCATGAGCACACAAGATGTCCTGCTGTGCACGTGCAATGTTTTCGGAAAGGCAAAGAAGCGTCAATTGCCGCTTTCGGCACGGAAGATCAAGTGAAGGATCACGTAAAGATCTTGAGCTTGGTGACGTGACGTTCTTCCCGTTGAGTTTCTTTTGCCACCGTCTTTCTGTTGGTAACGGCGCAGTAGGGAGCTGAAATAGGACACTTTTATCACATTTCTACAGAGTCAATGCAAATGTAGCCCTTGGATTTCCAATTTCACGCCTATCGGAGGAAGTAGCAGGAAAGGGAGAAAAAGGAAGTTGAGAGGGCATATGGTGGAAAAGGTGAGCGGGTGAGCCCAGTTTGAGGTAAGCACTAAATCTGACAAGAGATCATTGAAGGTTAGAGTTTGCGTGGAGTCCCAGATAGCTTGCATGCAATGTCCAATATTGTCCTCTGCTTCCTTCCTTCAAATCTTCAGTGTATAAACGCCGAAAAAGTCTTGGAGCTCGACTGTAGAGATTGTGACTCCGAGATGTCATCTCCTCCTCCCTGAACGACAAACTTCTTTGGCATCCCTCAACGCCACCAGTGCATGTTCTCCATCTGTCTTCTCCCCGACTTTCAGCAACTTGTCCTGGATCTCCCTGACCTTCTGGACATACTCTTCGTATAGTTGTTGATGAGCGTGAGGGTGAAGGGTGAAGTCCTGGATAGCCCTGGTTGCCTTAGTGCGTAGCTACAGGAACTCGGTCAGGTTTGTCTGTTCAAAGATGTTACCGAGCATCTACCGAGTAATAAATTAAATTACGGTAGCCTATATCCTGTTTTCGTGATGATGGTTCTATACCTGATTGTTTCCAAGGATAGTGGATGAATGTTTTAGATATAGGGACCGGTGTCAGGAAAGTTAAATTCAACCCTCAAAGCCTTAATAAAGGTCCTTAAGTGATCAACTCGTAGTTTCATGGAGTGCGGAGTTTTCATTTCATTCAAAGATACTCTCTTTTCTATCACGAGCCTGTTAAACGAGAAAAGCATTGCCCATCTGGCTATGGACTGTCGGCCCCAATGCCCGCGGAAGGTCTGTTCCCGGTGGTTATTTGTTTCGGTTGTTCTTCGGTGCGACCGCGCGACCGTCTTCGAAGTTGTAAATATCCAATGTGCGAAGGAGGTGCTTCCTAATTGCTTAGTATGCGCAACTTGAAAGGCGCCCGCGAAAACGATCCTCGCCGGGGACACTGTGCCATGCGTGCCACGCCCCTCACTCCCGTCCTCATAGGCTTGTTCACGACTCTGCTCCCGCGCGCTCTCGTCTTGACGTGTCGCTGATTGACGTCCCACCGTTTCTGTTGACTCTTTCTGTGGAATCTGCACGGAGTTTTGCAACGCGACGTTCTGGATCCAACCGGCTATTTACTTTCCCCCATCCCCATCTGGAACTATTCGAAGTTGTGGATCAGTGCCACTAGCATGCGCAAAGCCACTAAGGGCTTGAAGACACCTTGATGCCTACACAAGCGAGCACTCTTCCCACTGTCCTGTCGCTATTGGCTCCTGTGCTCCTTCTCGTTTTTCTGCTGTCAGCCGGGATCCCTGCTGTAAATTCCCAATCTTCGTGCTCATTTATGCGGCAGACGAAATTCATCCTTGACACCATGCCAGATGCTCCCGCAAAGGGTAAGTTTACAGCCGGGAACAAATGGCTCTTGTGCACATCAAAAATAGTTTTCGCAAAAACGATTTGCTATTGGAAAACAATAAAAGCTTGTTAGCTACCTTCACAGGGTCATTAAATGACCGCGCAACTCTGATACAGCCTGATAGCGACATGTCATCCGCGTCGTTTAGGTCTCGGACTGCGCACTTGTCGCCCGTACAGGAAAACATGTTGTACGAGGGAGGTCGAAGCTCAGATGGAGGACGAAGCCACTTCGAGATTTGAGTCGACCATCGCACAGAGGGTCGAGACGCTCAGAAAGTTCTTCGAAACGCACACGGCGAAGTTCAGAGGTATTCACATCGTAGTAGAAGCTCTTGGCTCATGGAAAGTGATTCCAGCGCTCTTCCGGGACTCTCTAAAGGCCGCTTTCGTCGAGCTCGACCAAATGTTTGCACTCACATATGGCCCGTTCTACCTGTCACACTCCCAGGTGGGTATAATCCGGCGCGCGCTCATAGCGCTGCGTCGGGTGCGAAGCTTTGATCCCTTTGTTCAAGCGGGACTTTAAGCCCAAACATATGTCACCGGCCCGTCACCGTTTGCCTAATCCGCAAGTGTCCGTTGTAGATCTTTCAAGAGTTTTTCGAACGCCTCGGCAATGTGTTCAGCACAACGCTCCATTTGGATCCCGTACGACTCATTCTAGACGACTTCTACCGTACCCTATACCAAACCATATTCAAACTCATGAATCCAACGGTGAGTTGCGCAGAGAATGGCGCCGCTCTGCACAGCTGTCATGGTCCATGTTGCAGCACAAAATGGGCGCCAAAGAAGAAAAGTGTCTGAACGAGATCTACCCGGACGTGAGACCCTTCGGAGACCTGGCAGAAAGTGTCGAGCGGAAGCTCCTACGCACCTTCAACATTTGGACAAGCTTCCTGACGGTGCTGGAAGAGACGCGCGACAGTCTGGACAGCGTGGCGACGGTGAGTTCCCTTTCGGTCATGTTTCCGTTTCACGCACTAATTATCAGATCAACCTGTCGCCGGTCTGTGTCCAATCCATCGCTCAGTCGCTCTTCTGTCCGGTGTGCAGCGGAGAGTCGCCCCTGACGCGACCTTGTCTGCCCCTCTGCCTGGACACGTTCGCGTTCTGTCTGGAAGAACTGACGCTCATCGACTCGCAGTGGAACACGCTCGCCGGCAAGTTTCCCATTAATCGCCGAGCCTGAAGTGCCACTTACCACGCACTTGCGCCTTCGCTGCAAACACAACAGACCCGCGTCTTGGCGGCTTTTCTTTACGATACCTTTTCGGATTATTTGTTTTGTTTACGGTCCGCGGTGATGTAATATGTGGGGATTTGCTCGCACGTCTCGTCTGCGCCAATCGCGGCCACGCGCTCAAAGACCGTATAATTACGCCCGCGCACAGACACTGCTTCCGAAAGGGAACAAAAAACCCCCGTCGCCATTGATGTTGCATTGGAACGACTTTACGGTACAATCTTTTTTTCCTTTGTTTGGTGTGGTTCCAGATAGTTCACTGTCAGTTTAAACGAAACAAACTAGAAAGGGAAATGATGATCAATTACAAGAAATTACTTTCCGGTTTGGCAAACGCTGACTCGTAAATTTCTTCTTAACGGTAACTCGGATTAAGCATAGTCATACTGAGTGAAAAACGGTTGAAAAACAGAAAACTGCGAGGGATGACGGCGAGGGTCTGTTTGTGGCTACGTTAATATACAGGTTTCTTTTTCCAACATCTATGTGCATCATATCCCTTCTACAACTCACTTATGAGGCAATTTCAGACATGATCATTCGCATGACCGATCGGCTATCCAGAGTCCATGAGCCGAAAACCGTGCTCCAACCAGTGGTCGTCGAGATTTCTGATGCCGTGATGGCCTTTCAAGAACGAGGACAAGTTATATCGCAGATCGTATGCCTCGCATCTACTTTCATAGACTGTATTTTCGATGATAGGTCATTGGAAGATGTTTTCACCAAATGAACGCCAACGAGAAACGCAGCATCGATGAGATCTCGCCGACCAGGAGCGTTCAACCAGAAAACTGTACACTAAAGGACGTCGACATAGAAACCGATTTCCACGATTTCAACGATAAGGTACAACCATCCATGCAGTTCTAATGAAACTAACAATCACGTGTAACTTCCAGCTGCACAGAATGAAGGGGTTTTGGACCCTACTTCCACAGTCGATCTGCCAAGAAGATCGCGTTGCCGCAGTCTCCGACGAGAGCTGTTGGGACGGACGCCACATGTTGACGAGCGCCTCTAATCTGACCTCTCGACTGCATGGACAGAGACAACGACGCATTGAAAACAGAGGTCGGTTCCTCGACCGTCTTCTCTCTAATCAGCTTTGCTTCAGACAAGATTTTAAGGCAACGAATACGCTTAAACTCGTTGTCGGACTTCATCTCCTCGGCTCTGCAAGGCATTTTCAAAAATGGTGCGTTTAGACAAGACTTGAGCCGGTTTATAGGAGGATCTTTCAGTTGAAAGCACGGAAGGAAGTGGGGACGACTTGTTCCTGCCGGACGACGAGGACTTCGCGGAAGGAAGCGCCACCACGGTCAGCATAGAGATCGTGGATGTCGACAACGAAACCGTGAAAATAGATGACTCCTGGTATGAGAGTCAAAAGAGGGCGGCGAACAGAAGCGGTCAGTCTTCGTTGACGTTCTTCCTCCTACTCTGTAGCCTCCTCCTTAGGACGTTGTTTCTCTGAATGCTCACCTACTTTGCTCATGTTGTTATACCTCCACAGTCTAGTCAGCGGAAGTAAAACTTTCTAGCGTAGAAGAATGCCAAGGCTCCTCGGTGTACCCACTATATTTAGCAACAGACCACCTAATCCATCTACATACAGTTGGACCAATCACATAACAACCTAGTGTGGAAGGCAGAACGGAAGGCTGTGTCTTCTTCGTGAATTTGGCAGGGCGTTCTCGCGTCGGAGCATTGATATGAGAAGTGGAACGAACGAAGTGTCTCGGAATGCGTACACACGTAACAGGTGGCCGAAACGGTAGGCGTAAGTGAATTGACGTAGCCCGCGTCAGACGTCCGTCACCGCCGCGTTCCCCGAAAGCCGCGCGGGAGAGGCGTTCTCCGTCGCCTGTGTGAACAGCGCCGACGAGACGATGGGCATTCGGGACGCGTTGCAGCACGGTTTCCGAGGAGGAGGAGGCGGCGGTTTAGTCTTCTTCGAAGGCGCCGCCGGTCTGGAAGGCTCCTGTGGCGGAGGTGGCAGCGTGCCGTGAGACGTGGACGGACTGATCGAGGTAGTGGGGGTCGCGTTTTGCACGAGGACTATTGGCCGCGCGGTGTGTGTCTCGTGGAACTGTAGGTACGGTGGCAGATCAGAGGAGTATGCGGCCGCCGAAGTCGATGGTCTGTCGGCGGAAGCGGCTAGAATGCACGTACGCACGGCTCCAGCAGGTCGGAACGGTGCCGCTTTGCTCGTGCCTGAAATCTCGAGAGTGAGGAGAGCACAGGGAAGAATTCAGATGGATTCGAGGTCAAGCCGCCTTTGCTGCCTTGATGTCAAATCCACGTTTACTCACCGGAAGACGAGCACTCAGTGGCCGCGGACACCTGAGACGGCGTCCGGATGCTGATGTTGTCCATGAGGATTGCCCGGCATTGGCACTTCGGACAACTCTGGTTTTCCCTTTCGGCAAGGTACATGTGCAAACATCTGCAACCCTTGTGATGAGGTCTGCTCTCACTCCAACTCTTACTTTTCGTGGAAAATGTGCGAGCAGCGCAGAGCTTGTAATGAGTCGTCGTGGATACCGTATCTCTGGCCACAAAAGTTGCAGAAGAGCTCCATCTCTTGTGTAAGGGCCGTAAGCGCCCGCTTCGACATTTCTTCGCTGTCTTCGTCGGCGAGCTGGTTGTATAGCTCCTGGAGACGGTAGTGACACTTCAACATAGCGTGCTGAAAAGGAGGACGTACCACGCCGCACCACGCCACTAGGTACCTTGCAGCCTATCATCTTGGCTATTTCCAGACACTTCTTGTTGAGCTGGATGGCTTGACACTCGCATTGTCCGGTGTAGTGACTACGTGATTCCGACGCTGATTTGGCCATGCTTCCGAGTACGATAACCTCTCCCATTCGGTCATTTATGTTTCGCATCATCCGAAACGCTTCTTCATACCGTGCCCAACTCTTCTAAAACGAAAAATACGGCATTGAGGGCTTCTGGAGGACGTGGTCCTACCGTTAGCGTCTCCTTTGCTACAGATTCGCCCAGCTCTCTATAAATATCTGCCAAACTACAGAGGCATCGGGCATGGACGGCTCGGTTTCCGGCTTCTGACGATAGACGCAAGGCTTCCTGAACTCCTTTGTTCCAGAACTGCCCAAACCGTTTTGAAACTTACTTCGCATGCTTCTTTCGCATCGACCAGTGACCCTTTAACCCTCAGGACGACGGATAGGTGATAAAGGATAACACTCTTGTACTTGGCATGCACGTCGTCTACAGTGATACCCTGGAGGATAGCAAGTGCGTTCCGTAAAAAGATCAGTGCCTTTGACAGATCCCTGAAAGATTCCTGAATTAGTCAAATCAGTCTCTGTTAAGATTACCGTAATAGTGTGAACAACGCGCCCAGCCCGACACAGATTTGCAGTTCGAGAAGTTTGTCTCCCGTTTCGTTAACAACGTGCATTGCCAATTCAAATGCTTCGAGACTCCCTTGAAACTGACTGCATCCCATCTTGGCGAGCGCAATTGCTAAATGGATGATTCAACTCAGCCAATAGACACTGAAAAATTACCTAGCTGAGCATACCCGGGAGTCCTGGGATCCATGCTCGGATGCTGAAGACTGGCCCTCCCATAGCCTATTGCCTTGCTGAAATCGGCCAGGCGCTCATATGCCTTTGCTAAATTTAGAAAGGCTTCGGACTTCATGTACTCGTCTTGTCGCGCATTGGCGAGTTCCATCTGCTGCAGCGAGTAATGAAGCATCAGCTCGTAATCACCGGCGTCGCAGTACGCCTGAGCCATGTAGCCGAGGGTGATGAAGCGATCCTCAGGACTACTGCAATGGAGATTGTCCTGGGAAGAAGAGGCAAAACGTACTTTAGTTTCCGCAAAGCTGCTCGCCACCTCGATATTGCCTGCTGAGGTTGCTTCTGGTGGTAAAGTTTCACTCCCGATTGCATTTGATGCTTTGCGATGCTTTGACCCATTGATCTGCTCTCCAATACAGCGATTCCCATTGAACTGCTGAAACGTGAGGGGTACACAGGGGTACACCGTCGTAGCGGAACCTTTTATGTCGGATTGCAACGAAAGACTCTGGTAAATAGGGACAAACGGCGCGGAGTTCTCACATGAATAGCATAGCGACTTTTGTTCGCCGAAAAGATTCGCTCGCGAAGAACACAAGTGAAGAGTCGCCAGGCGCGACAACTCGCCCCTTAGCGAGTCATAAGCAGTGTAATCTGAAGATGGTGAAAATTAGCCTCCACCTGGGTGATAGCGGACGTTGGCGCGCAAATCGTGAATAAGCATTTTATGGAGAGCCCGGCAATGAAGACGTCGCCACAAACTGGCAGTTGCAATTCTTTTCTTCACATGCTGTCCAGTGCACTCTGTTTCACCCCTCCGTGCTGGACACGCTTCTCGCCCAAGGTCCTCGCCCTTCCGCCCCTCTCAGGCTCGCAGTTGCTATGATTCCAGTCTTCGCACCTTGTCATCAATCATTTAGAAAAGCTGATAAAGCGGAGATCGATTTGTTTGCCTACTGCCAGACAAAGGAAAGACACATTAAACATAGCTCATTTGGCCAATGTATCATATGCTCACCTCAACCTCACGAAAGAACACTCACTGGGAACAGAGTGTCCCAAGATGTTCAGGCAAGGGAAGATGGTGGTCGCAGACGCCTTCAATGCAGCTTGATCATCGAATTTACGAACGGCGCGTTCTATTTTGCGAAGAATCTCTACCAATATTTTTGCCATGTCGTCCAAATAACGCAATTGGCTTACAGCTAATTAGGGACGAAGTGAACGCGCAAAGACACCTATATTTGCCTCCCAGTCAGTCACATTATCCCATTGCCGACAAATGTGTAACTAGAGATGAATTTTTTCTTCCCTCAACGAAATTTTATTACACTTCGTTGCGGCAAGGGACGCGAGACAAGCGCAATAAGAGGGGCGAAGATAAAGAGAAAAATGTCCGAAGAGGTGATATGTCAGACAAAAATGAGCTTTAGGGTGTATCGCAAGGCATACGAAGCGTCACGCTCACCACCTTCCGCGAGTCTAAATTGCCGGTACTCCGAGCTCAGAACAGTGAGAGTCCTAAAGGATGAGTGGCCCAAAGGTTCAGCGCTTTTCCACAATACTTTGAAAGGGCCACGCACAAAACCACACCATCTCCTTAAACGTGTTAAAAAACAAAGGGGTACCAAGGAGCGTTGGAGCTGAAAATACTCAGACCCAGCTGTTTTCGTGCTCGAACTGTGCCCTTTTCGGCAAAAACGCGCAAAACCGAACCCGAAAGAACGGAAAATAATTAATAAGAACGGATGCCACGGCCCACTTGTTTATTGTGCGGGCGCCGCTTGCGGTGGCGTTTTGACGAAGTGTAGTTGTGATTGTGGCCGCACGGAGGTCTTCGGGTGCCGAGCGAGCCGCGGTCCTTTGGCACTGGATCGTTGCGCGCATTCAGGTGAAACAATTCTAGTCGAACATCCGTCGGGCGAGATTTGGCCCCTAATTTCGCAGTCAGCTCGGAGGGACAAAATAGACGGGCGAAAGAAGTGTTCGAAACAACAATCGATCGGTAGTGATGGCGGAACTATTGAGACAAAGTTTTGCATTGTTGCTCTAATTCGGAAAGCGTAACGCGCCGATAGCCGTGGCCAAGAGTCCTTATAGGCGAGAACGCGTAATCCAATCTGCTGCAAACTGCGGACACGATGACGAGCGACGAATGCATTCCCATGTATCCGTCGGCCAAAATATGCGAATATATACTAGAAGTGGAGAACGGAGAAAACGACGGAATGGGGCCTGGGGAGGTGCACGATGAGGGCTGCGAGGGTGGCGGGACCAAAAGAAGTTTTCTGGCGCGGAAGCTCTGAGCTGGCTGCACCGCGTGGAACAAAATAAATGCAAAGAAACACCCAAGTGCCAAGCCAAAGTTTAGAGATCGTTATCACTCCGATGATGCCTGAGGGAAAGTATTGAGGATTCGGCCCCTTATGTGACGCTCAGAGTGAGTTACTCATCGCAGAACGCGTGAGAGAGCGATCCGGACGAACCACAACACATCGCTGAGGGAACTCTTTCTGTCAGTCCCCTTGGGTTTACGCCCAAGATTTACGGAGTTCATGCAAAGCGAAATTCAAATTATGAGACCGAAAACGATTATGAACAACCCGGCAAGCGACAAAACAATGCGTGTTCCGCCGGCGCCATGCCTTGGTGCCACCCTTGCCATCGGGACATTGCATCGACTTATGGAACGGGAATGCGAGAAACGCCTCTCACACGGGTCCAGAGAAATCCAAATGCACTTCAAGCAAACGGATTCACATTAATATTACGGTCATTACCATCTTCTAGGCATCAGAACCTCCTGTTTTTTGCATCTTCTGTTTTAGTACCTCCTGTTTTTTTACGTACAGCATATTCGATTTATACAGCGTTGTTCAACAGAATTTGATCTACTTTTATTGCAAAACTTCAACAGGATGACAGATACAACATTAGTTATAATCGATCCAAAGAGGCACTGACATCGCATCGACGCTTTAGCATGATAAATGCTATGACCCGATTAAACATAAATGAGGCGACGTTAATAATAAAATTCAATTATTGATTAACTGATATAAGGCGTAAGACAATGCAGTGAACGTCAGACCTAACATCGGGTTATTTCCTACAACTATTATATTATATAATATATAAAAATTGTCAATCTGATAAAAATCCTTAAAGGACTTGTAATGATTATGCCTTCGCATATCGGTTTTCGAAGTGAGGGAGGAAGAGGCCGAACTTGTGTTCGATGCCGCTGAATGTGGCTGCAGCCAATTTGAAGCCTCCAATATGGTCAGGATTCAGCGAGCTGGCGTCCATTAATGTAGGTGAAGCAGGTACCTAAGATATAATATAATTCATTTTCAATAACCAAAAGGAATTCAAATATACCTCAGATCCAGTCGGCTTAATTCCACCGAAGTCGACGTAGAAGACTCTTTGTAGGATTTCGTAGGTAAGGAGAGTCACGGCAAATTGAGGACTCGACCTGCATACGCGTGCAGCGGTTCCCTTCCAGAATGCACGCCCTCCCTCTTCATGGTATATCTAAAATAAGGGTGAGATGAGCAAACGTAAGTTTATGTAGCAAGCAGATACCTTTCTAGCACAGTCAATCAAGCCGTTATAAGTGGTTTGTCCGGCTCGTGCGGCAACTTGTAAACGAGTTTTGATGACATCAGCAGGTGTAACCAGAGCAGCTGCTGGAACTCCTGCGATGAACGCAGATGCAAAGAGAGAGCCTGGACTATTGTGACCCTGGAAAAATAATTTGCTAGCAGCTTTAAAACCAATCACAAACCTGATCATCAGCCGAATAAAGCTTTGCGTGAGCGTATGCCGGGAAGTAAATAGCGGAGAAAGGAACATCACGTAAAAAGCAGGCCCGTGCACCTTTGTAAAGTCCAAGAAAGCCGAGATCCTTTAGCACAGTAAAGACGTTCACTTTCTGAGAAGCATTCTGAATCTCTCCAGCGACTTGCAAGCGAATTTTCACAATTTCAAGGGGATTCGTAAATACTACTTGACTGGCACCACCACAGCCTCCAGCGACAATCTCTGCCCAGAGGGGGATATGACCTCCAGTTGTGAATTTGTCGCGGACAAAATCGTTCATTGTTAGCTTGATGGCTTTCTCCGGCGCAACTCCGACAATCTGAGGCAGAAGTCCGCGGTAAAGACCAAGAATTCCTGGAAAAATAAATGCACATCATAAGTTCCAAGTTAGCGCCTTCCATACCTTCAAAGCGGATGACCTTTCTAAAGCAGTCAAAGCTGTTTTTATAAGCAACTTCGCCCAAGAACGAGCCCGTTCGTTGATTTTGCATGCGGGTTTTGACCAAATCAATAGGATACACTGCGGTAGCTCCACAGGCACCAGCAACCGAGCCCATCACGAAACGATACAAACTTTCGAGGAACTAAATAAATGAGAAGAAGGATTACTTAACCTAGAAACAATAATAATGGACATACCGCTGTTCCTACTCCGCGTTCTTCCTTACTCTCTACGGCCTTCACATTCGTTAATCTCTTGATGTACGAGACCCTCTTCAAACGATCAGGGTCTATCCTTTCAATATCTACCAGGGACAATGTCTTGACACCAGGGTGGGCTAGTTCCGAAAGACGGAACAATATCTCGATCTAAAGTCCTTATCTTACACAACTTTAATAAAAGGAATAAATACCTCATATGGAGTAATCTGAGCGTAGCTTTGAGTGGCTTGTAGGAAGTCCTCCCTCGTCACTTCCAGCTGAAGATTTCCTCTTGATAGGCTCATATAAACGCGTTTGATAAGCTCCATTTTCGCAAGAAGGCTGTTAAATGCTGCATAATACGGGAATGAAACCTAAAACAAACAAATCAATTAAAAGACAGCAGAAAATAAACGCTATAGGAAAGGAGCAAAGAAGCATTCGAACAAGGAAAAAAGCAGCAAAGCACGATACAGCCAAAGCACGACAGATAGTAATTTTCTGTAATTCCACAAACTCACAGTTTCATGGTTAAACTCAAGCTGAAATACATACATGAGAGTGTATATGTCCATCTAACATGCATAATCTGTTGCACATGTTTACGCACGTCTTGTTATATGCAGTTACAACGTCCATCAAAGAGTTACCTTGTGCCCATGAGCTCCTCCTCCTGATACGGCAATCAAGTTGTTGCGAACAAAGTCAGTGAGCAGATGGCCCTTCACGGTTGTCATGATTGTCATAAAATCTACTGCAGAAATGCTCCCATCATTGTTCTTGTCAAATCTAAAATCACCTTGACATTCTAATACTCAAAGTCTACGACAAACCTTTTGAACGCCTGAATACCCTGCTCCTCATAAAAGTCGTGAAGGAGTTGACAGAAGGCAAAATATCCGATCTGTCGCTTCTTCTCACTAAAATTTGTCTCATCCTTAATCGTTACACTATGCAGGCTTACACTCCAAAGTATTTCTTTATAAAATCCGAATTGAAATCAAAATCCATATCAATTAGTGGTTGCGTGTGGCGAATGATCTTTTCAAATTCATCACAGGTTATCGAGTCCGAAGCATTTTTGTCGAAGATTTCGAAAGCTGTGAGATAAAGAGCGTCCGGGCTGTAATGTTTTAAATGAATAACAACGTTTCAATTGCACAAACCTGCATAATATCGCTTCAAATGCACAAAATTCTTCAAATGAAATGAGACCATCCTTCGTCGTATCAGCTGCACTGGCAAGAAGCTCTACCGTTTCTTTGTTGTAATTTTCGTCCGTATACAAGCCGAGATACCTAATGAACGAATTAAGTTCATGTTTCATGAAGTCAACTCACTTTCGAATGAAATCATTAGGATTCATGTACTTCTTGCCATCGGCTTCAATGCTTGCATATCGATCAAAAATCGAGTGTAGGCTGTCCGGATTAGCACGCTGCAGTGGATGACGCATAGCTGTTGAGTAGTCCACATCACATGATGCCTTACGGAACAAACGCGTGAAGCTCAATGGCCGGGACTGGCCAAACTAAAAAAGATCAGTTAGTTTATACTAATAAAACAGAAGAAAGCTACCGTATCATTGCTCCCGCCGAGTAGAGACGAAGTAAGAGACCGATTTTTCTCCCAGTTTAAGACATGATCGAATCCATGGGTTGAGTTGTACGTGTTATTATGCGATGAAGAACTTCGTGTCGATCTGTCCATTCAAGTACTTCAGAGTGAGCTTTAGAACAAACTGTTCCAAGCGCCTACCTGAAAATAAACCCGTATTACTGATATGAAAGATGTTGAAATAGGTGCATATTTGTTCGATTAAAACACAACACAGTAAAAACATCCTCTCACAAGCACATTGGACATTTACAGAAGATTAAAATTACTCGTGCAAAACATCACGATGTGGTGCAAAACAACTATTTTGCTATATTTGCCAATGCAGAAGGGCTTTATATTCTATTGATTGATTTAAACTGAACAAGAATTGGCGCGTACGATGAACAAAGAGACTGCGACCGCTCAGTTACTATAAATACGGTCAACGTTCGACCAGCGATCGTACGAAATCTCTCCCCCTTTAGAGAGACAAAACATTGCATCTACCCGTTTTTATTAAATTAGAACTCTTTACGAGACAGACAGAAATAAAAATGCTGCCGATAAAGAAATGTTTTCGGTACATAATGGGTTGTTGTTTCGTCAAAAAGGACGCGCGTTTTCCTGTTCTTAAAACCAACTCCTCTTCGATGCACATGCTACGAACTCACAGAAACAAAGTAGACTCTCGAGTAGCGCCGGGAAAGAGCGACATGAGCGTTTAAGGCATTTTCCTTAATCTGCTGTTAAAAACAGACCATTCGCTGTAGTCTTGCATTATCTGAGTACGCGCGCGTGATTGCGCAAACACCATACAATGGCCGACGAACGATTAAACATCCCAACAGTTTTCACAACAAGCGCGACAATTCGAACAATGAATCAATAGTGTCCAATTGCACATCGTCACCATCACTGCGTGCCGGGTGCGTCCATCGAGTGTGAAGCATGTTTTGTTCGGCCGCATATACTTTGGCACTGAAGGACTACGTGCAACATGCAAAAAATAGAGTTCGCAATATTTATGAGGCGAGAGCATAGGGCAGGTTCAAGCTAAAAAAATAAAGACCCCCTCAGTGATCCAGCTGTCGGCGGTGTAAAACTGGGAATGTCTGCCGCATCGTCTTTCCATCAGTAAATCGACAAACAAATCAACTCAGGCAGTTCGAGCAAGCACTCTGGAGGAAGTAGTGAGCGAACGGCAAGGCAAGAGTGTCCAGGCATGTGATGGTGGATGCATACGACACAAGCGATTTGCAGGATATATCCGGAAAGATTAATTACAACGATATGTATTACTCATGCGATGACTAAATATCGGCTGACTGTTCAGATTAATTTAACGCCCAGGCATGCCAACTAACTGACTCATTTCGCTCAGCGCTGAGCTGGTAGAAACGTTGATAATTATTTCATCCATGATACTCGCGAATTCGAGTAAACGAGGCCGCAAACTGCGGCGCGCAGCTCTATCTCCACCACTGCTCCGATGACCGCTCGATAAGCAGAAGGAGCATTTAAGGACGACCATAGTTCATTTAGCGACAGTTGAAACCGCGTTTTTTTATTATGATAACACCTTCTCAGAAAAAACCCAGACGTTCGTCCCATGTGGTCAGTTCCTTCGCCCCCATGCACTGGTGTGATTCCTACCGTATACTTTCCTTGTGAATCGGATGCTTTACTCGTGAATCGGATGCTCCGTTCATGAATGCATCGGATTTCGTGTGACTAAACAAAACAGCGGCCATTTCGCAGAGGTTCGCAAAAGTAGCCCATCTTTCTGAGTGTCTTGTCCAATGCGTGGAACAACTACTGCTTCTGTTAAGCCGCTCTTATCTTTAAAACATGTCAAATGCCGTGGCCGATCAACACAGTATCAGGGAAGTCACAATCTAGACTAAAACTTCAAGCATGCCCGCGGAGAGCAGCCATAAACGAGCGTACTTCGATGAAAGCGGATGATCAGTACTCGCTTTGTTTGACAGCTTTCTGCTTCGGCAGTACATACATCAGACGGGTGGAGGGTGCCTTTCAAATCTCAGGACCGTGCTGTTCAGGAAGACTGCTCGTTCGTTCAGAAAAGTTGTTCGCACGTTATAACCTCACCTCCGCAAACGGAGGCGATTCCGATTCACTAGCAATCGGAGGGTGAATATCACACGTTCGGATTCCAGGGGAAACGTTCGCCGAGCGGTGTTGCTTCTCTCCTATGACGTCATAACCGTGCTATCCGGTCGCTGGGTACGACGAAATGTTGCCCGCAACAGCTTGTACATCGATACCGCATTCAGAAGGCTGCCTTACGAGATTTAAGATGTACTTACAAAATTACAATAAAATTCACGTATTTTGCAAGTAGTGACAACGCAATTTCAAAAGCACTGCCAAATTCGTCGCATCACTGACGGTTGTTGTTTAGTAAACGTTTTCACCTTACTCGATATTTGTCGGTTTGAGCCACACAGTACCGGGTTACAACGCGCCGCGCGCTTTCGCAATCGACTGGCGACTCAACAAGCCTCTGAGCGCTGCTTTGTTTCACAAGGGGCGAGAAGTGTTCATGTAATTCAAACTGTTCAGGAAATGGAGAAGGCTCCACGGGTGAAGCCAGCGAAGGTGAAGCAACGAGGTCTTTCTCCTCCACCAGTTCCTCCAACACTGCGCGACTTATTGCCTGAAACCAGCTCCCGCCCAAACCTGCCAACACCTGAAGTCAAACCTCAAAGTAAAACCTTTTTGTTTCACTTTTTTCCGCAAATTATACTTTAGGAGATTGTACAGTACCCGAAGAAAATGAACAAGCTTCATGCAGTGAAGTGAAAAAGGAAGAAGTGCAGAGTTCGGAAGGCGTTAGTAACGTCTCCGAAGAAAGTACCTCTCCCTCACAGGAATCCAAGCAAGAACCCGTCGCTCCTGAACCGGCCACAGCTTACATCCCTCATGATGAAGCAAAAGCCCGACTAATGTCCATAGTTACTCCAGTCGCCCCAGTCGTGGCAGAGAATTCGTCAAACATCGCTGAGAAACCGACTGCAACTCCAAGGTCAATTTACCCGAAAGTGGCTACTAGAGAAGCCCCTCCTGTACCACGAGCCAAAGAGAGTTCACCCAGTGTGATATATCCTCGACTTCGTGGTGACCAGTTTCTTGAAGTAAATGAACATGGACTCCTGTCGGAAGCATCACTATGCGCCTTTTATCCAAATGAGCGATACGAAATTGTCGATGATTACATAGAGCATTTTGCAAAGGTAGGAACGGCCCATAAATGTGAACTTGACATTCGTACTGTTCCAGGTGAATCTCGAGTCTCGGAACAACTTATGGCTTTTGCTGAAAAGGTATAGCGAGTGCTGCTCCAATTTGGACCACGTCAATGATGAGAAGTCGGACATTGAGAGAAACATCGGACGAGTGTTCACGGAGTGTTGGTCTGTGGAGGAACGAACAGTTACCCAGTCGGTAAGTCTCCATAGAATAAAAGTGACAGTCTGAAGAACGGATTGTAGGGTCGCTGTGGAGACAACAAATCGGCATCGGGAAGCAATTCCTACAAATTAGCCACCCTAAGGCCGGAAAAAGTGGTTGAGCTAAACAGGCTCATGGCTGAGCACTGCTCCAAAGAACTGGATGATAACTTGTGTTGGCAAGTTCACTCCCGCTCTTTGGCACTTCAAATTCAATGGAAAGTGGTTTCTCTCGGCGGCGCATTTCTAGAGGAGCACAAAGTAATTTCGTCTAACCCACCTTCAAGTAAGCTACCGTAGTGTTCCGTAGCACATAAGTTAAATTTTAGTTTTAATGTCTAGCCACATACTGGACTCTCGAAGGAATATACGCAACGCCCTCTCTGATCTCTTTTATTTCTTGAGATTGCACCACATAACCTCTAAGTTCCGGGAATGTTGTATTGGATGGATTGTCGAACTGGTATAACAAGTGGTTTTGTGTCTCTTATATCACCATACCTTTTAGTCATCTTATTTGATGAAATGCTCCACAAGTGAAGACCAGTTGTTCCTCCTCTGCCACGTCCTACACTGCCCATCGCCCACCGATAGCTGGGCTCCTCAACTTATACAGACCTACATAACACATCCTGCACTGGATATGAAATCCACAATAGACGATTTCGTCGCCTTGTTAAGTGTCTTGCTGTCTCCTATACGGTACTTTCTTATCTATTCCTTGCAGTTAGCATACTGGACTAAATTACAGGTATCGAGAAACGTTCCTCGAAAACATTAAGAAGCACGAAACCGGTGATAATTCGTGGGCAGTGATCGGAGAGGATGGCGAAACGGTACGTAGAACCATAGTGTGTAAGGTCTGAAAGTCTAATTTAGGAAATTTCTTCGTTTGTAACTATCAATGAGCAGGACCTCATTGCTCTCCTGAATCAGTTCAGCATACAAGACTTTTACAAACGGGCTGTGATGCACTTCACCGTGTCGAATAGTAAGAATACCAGTGGAATATGCCCACTCGTCATTGTCCGCATTTTTAGGGCACAACGCCTTCAACACTTTGCTTTCCGTGGTCGCGCTGCAACTGATCTTGCTGAAAATTTTCAATGAAGGCCTGAAAACCTACAATGTTGAAAGATACAAGTCTTTCTGTCGACATATAGCGCAAGCTATGCGGCAGTCCGTGAAAGACTTCTGCGTCTTTTGGAACTTGACTCAACCACAGCTCAGCGGTCAACAATGCGAAATCATTCAGAAGGAGGTTGACCGCATTGTCGTGCTTGCTACGTATTATATCGTCAACAAGATTCAGTTCGTTCTGCCATTCGGCCTGACATTAATATTAGATTTCTTGCAGCATCGGCATGTGGCAGTACCTTGTCTCAATACCCTACGAAGTACTTTCGGAAACAGGCCGTCTGAAATGCGAATTGTTAATGAGGAATTCTACGACATACTCTCAAAATGAGATCTTCGCAATGACGCAAAGTGATGTTGAGAGGGCTTTGGCTAAGGGTAGGCAATGATTGGAAACGTATATGGACCCTTAACTTTAGGAAATAAGCTCATTGACAAAATCAGCGACGTAAACAACACTGATAGCACTTTTATGCTCAGCGCACTGACGGATGTTGTCTCAAGCGGCGAGAAAGACCCTGAAGCATTCCTCCGCGACATTGTTCATGTCTGTTTCCTGGACGAATCCACACGCCAACACTACTATAAAGTAAGTCATGCGCAAGGTTTCCGATTGTTCGATATGCGGATCAGAAGAGCTACTACAGTATGGCTGCTCCGCTTAATGGGCTTTTCAAATCCATGTGTTTACACCTGGTTCACCGATCAGCACGTTTTCTTCAATCCTCGCTGAATTGTCGAATCGATTTCGAACCGGATGCGCAAAACCTCTTTCTTTACGATGCAGTAATTTAACGCAACATTTCAGGTTGGAGCAGAAGCAATTGGCCGTTTGATTCAGCGTAAGCCTTCTCTGTTGTCGCTCCTGTTGCGCCTCATCGACAGAAATGCCGACAATCTGGACAACTACGCAGCTGACATCTTGACAATGGCACCCCTTGCTCAATGCAAGCTGAGCAAGGATGATGTTGGGAGCGTTTTTGGAAAATGGCTGATCAATAGGCCAGTGGATCACCCAGTTTCGAGAATAGCCAGGTTAGACTTCTGCTGCAACGTTGAATTACGGTATTTTTAGGCGTGTTTTAACGTCAGTCAACTGGGGTCCTGTTAATCCGCGAGGAGACCTTTGGATGGATGAAGAAGTCCATGTTGTTTGCGCGGAAGCTATCGTCAAAGGTCACATTGCTCAGTTTAAAAAGCAGAACGGATTAATCGCAAAGTCGATGAAAAATGCAATGAAGATGTGGTCAAAGATTCCAGACATGGACCAGCAGTTTAATACCTTCTGCTTTGACGTTCTAATCCGTCTTAAACTGCCTATAATGGCAAGTGTTTCGTCTTCTTTCCGAATATGACATCTAGTTTCAGGACTTCCCACGAACACCCAGCGCTGACATCACTGACTATTACGTCCATCTGGTACAGTACTGTTTAGCTAGGTAGGTATCGATAAAGTTGGGTTGACTTCTACCTTCCTTTAGTATTGACAATTTCGTCAATCATGGACTGCCCTACCTCCAACATCTCCTTCACAGTGGCGCTTTCAATGCGGTCACAACCGTTCTGTCGAAGTTTGTTACCGAGTTCCCCGAAGGAACCGAACGTCTTGTTGGCATTGAAGCGTACGTTTACAAAACATACTCACAACGAATTTAACGGCAATTTTAGATTCCGAGACATATTTGAGACCTTAATGACATCAGATACGTCGTCGTATGCCGTCCAACTCCTTGTAGGCGCAGATCAGTTCCCTGGTCCTGTTGCCAAGTGTTTTTCCTCTGCGATAACGGTACTCAATCAAACACATCTTCGTATGATTTAGCGCCTCCTTTAGCATTCCGTAATTGCTCAACCACGAAAGTTCGAAGCGGCTCTTGGTTGGCTTAGGCTGTTGTGCATGAAGAGAGCTACTGTTTGGAATCAAGACAATACATCCCTCTATCTAATCGGCAAGCTGGTTGACATTGTAATCGCAGAGGATGGCCTCAATTATCCGCAGAATATCTTGAACAAATTCGTCGACATTGTAGTGAATGCCTACAAGGTCTGTTGATACATACGGCCAGTGTTTAGTGTTCGTTTTCAGGAGTCGTTGAAGATGCAAAGCAACACCGGACTCTTCTCGTTTATCATGTCAAACAACGTTCCACCCTCATTGATAGACAAGGAGCAGATGAAGATATCTCCCAGCGCCGCGTTCGTTCTTGTCAAGGCCGAATATCAAAGCTTTGCTCCTTTTTACGAGAGATTCTATGACTCTCTAGGGAAAAACGCTCAGCACGCTGTGGAACATGCCGCCAAGGTAGGATTGGGTGATATGTGACAAACTTGTAGAAAGCCAATCTTTCCAGAAAGCGCACAGTAAGACGAACATTGATCTGGCTCCCACACGACTTTACTACAGTCGACTGCTGGAACTCTGCTGTACAAATGAAACCTATGAAAGCGTGATATTCACTGTGCTACTGCAGGAACTTTCTGCCGTCATGTTCGCGCGGAAGGACTTCGATGGGTACGTGTGGAAAAATGTCTCTGTAAGGATGACTCACCTTTCAGGAAGAAGTTTTGTCCCGGCGACAGATACCTCAGCTGCAAAACGACGCATTCGCTGTTCACCCAATTCCGAGATAAAGTTTTCCCTGCCATGAGAACCAAGCTACCAAGCAAATCGGAACGTCTTTGTCGATCCGTCCTCCAGTGGATCTTCACGCACGGCATTTACTCGATTAATTTTTCTAAGTTTCAAGATGTGAACGACGACTACCTGCTTCAGCTAATTTTCGCCAATGATTTCGTAAGGAACACATGACTTCCAAAATGTAACAAAAAAGTTACAGAATGTGTGGACCGACTTCATCAACAAAGAAAGCATCAATAAGCAGATCGCCCACGACAGAAAGGCACTTGTATCTTGTCGCAATCTAACGTTGTTTGATCCTTTCAGCTTTTCGCCAATTCGTGTCACACGGATATTATGCCTATGAGACCAGTGCCTAGTCGAGAGAATGCCATTATATCCATTGATCAGTTCATGGCCCACTTGTCGAAGAATCCTCCTACAGCCACTGATTTTCCCTCTATTCCTCATCACCCTAACCTTCCACCGAGGGTTCACTTCGACGAAGTCACCCTTTCAAATACGAACTTCGTGATTTCCCGCTTTGGACTGAAGCTGGCGGAACTTCTTAAGGCAACTGCGTAAGTGGACCGAACCTTAAATTGAAGACATTAGATACCGGTTTAGGGTATTCGCCGATGCTAAAGGACGCGTCAGTGACTTGGACGTGGCTTATGGGAATTCGGTGCCAGGACTCTACAAACAGAGTCAGACAACTCTGAAGATCACACTGAAATGCGGGGATATATTCAGCCAGCGATCTTGCACGAAACCATCCGAAGTTGAAGTCATTGTAAGAGCCAAATGCTCTGTTACCTGTTACCTGTTACTGTATCTTAGGTGTCTGCTAGCCACTTTTCGCCAGCTGTGGACGCTCAGATGGGCGCAAACAGGCAGCAGAGAATCGTGGAGATCTCATCGGCATTCGCTCAGTTACTCGACACGACGGCTGTCATCTGTGCGCACATTGAGTCCACGGTGGACTCCCTTTGCGAGTCTTCTTCGGCAACGACATTACAGTTACGAAGACAACAGCTTCAACAGACGGGTCGCTCCATTTTCTTCCATGTGTGCAGTACAGTGACAGCCTCACACATGCTGTGCTTAGCTGCTACCAAGTCCTTCGAGGCGATAATCAGTCTACTTGGAAAGGTACTTTTCTCTGCATAGGACAACAAGACGAAGTGCATCTCATATTTAGACGTTCTTGGCAAATGTCCCCGAAGAGCAAATATCCCTAATGAACGTAGTGTTATCTGGAAATGTCCTCAACTACGTTATTGTCGAGAACTTCACACCTGACAACGTCGCGCCTGCCCAGCTCTTCGCCATCTACAAGCAACTTTCTGTAGCTGTCCGCTGTCCTGAAAAGTCGCAAAGCGCGAAATCTCTCTTATCCAGATTCGACATCGTCAATGCAGGACGGAGGTTACCTGCTGAACAGTACAGCCAGCTGCTTCCGGTTATCTTCGAAAATGTCGCCTCAGTCGGTGAAAGCGATGGAGACCTTCTGCAGCTATGCATGGACCATTTTCTGCACACGATGTTCCACAAATTCCCGCACAACCTGTCCGCAGGCTTAAAGATGATGCTGAATGGCTGCGACACCAAGAACACTCCAAAAATGATCTTTAATATGGTCATGGCGCAAATAGGTTGTGGACTAGGAACGGCCATGAAATCTACCACGACAGTGAAGCATCAAATCCCTCCAGAGATGGTAATTGTACATATTTTGTTCAATATATAATCGTTAGACAGGTTGACTCCTACATTGAGTTGATAGGGACGCAACTGAAATTATCCAGGAGGCAACTCAACACACGACTGTACCAAGTCTGGGTGGATTACCTTGAACCCGTCTGCAGATTGGCTGCGTACTTCATTATTGCACACGTTGAAAACACATTTCATTATGAACGACCTCCAACAGCGATGGAGAATGGTACGACTGCTTCTTCGCACTCATCTTCTACTCACACATTTAGATTTACGTGAAGCGTTCAATAAATGCACACAGATTTGGGGACCACTGTTGGAGCCGATCGGTTCCGGAATTCCACCCTTCAATCCTGCCGATAGAGCGATAGCTCAACAGATTGCTGACAGATTCATCAGCCTACTGTTGTGGCTTCCACACAACAAGAGACTTCCAAAAGGGGCTGAAAATGTGGAATCGCTCTTCTTTCAGTATCTCTGCGAGAACTTGGTCTCTTTGAAGGGTTCTGGAGCTGGTCATGTCTATTCAGTTTACGTATGGTCTAGACATTGTATGTACGTATTTGCTCATTTCATTGCAGGCAGTTGAGTTCGTCAAGTTGAACTGGCAAATGTTTTGGCCCACGCTTCTGGACATCGGGCAGATGGAAAAGCTGTTTTGCGACCCCGAGTTTTCCGACATTCACCCTTTGCTGACGGAGATCTTCGTTAGAATTCCGTGGGCCGAAATCCAACACCATCAAGCCAACCAGCCCTATGACGCGCTTATCGGCTTCTATTCTTTGCTATTCTCCATCATCAGTAGAGCGGTTTCACGTGAATCGAACTACGTTGTACGTAACAAACTTCATTGCGTCTTGTTCAAACTTATTTTTAGCGTTGTCGTGCTTCGCTACCCCGTCTTCTTAATGCATTTGTCAACTCGCCCTGGTATCTCACTTCTCAGGCGTTCGCTGACAAAACATCCGCATTCATCGCCGAATGTTTCAACCCGGAATGGTTCTTCCATCCCAATGAAATTTCAAAACCGTTCTTTAAGTGTGTACCAAGCGTTCAATACAGTATATATACATTTTGTTTCAGTATATGGAGAATGGTGTCGTGGTCTTCAACGGTTGAACCGGTCAACATCATGGTCAAAGTTCCTCGCGCTGAAAAGGTTAAGAAGCAGGCTTTATTCATCAGGACCCAGTTACAATTGTTAGTTCGCTCCAAGTACGATCAAGCTGAAATTATGGGCAAATACAAAGAGATCATTAAAAGCACCAACGCTATCATATCCTGTTACTCGGGTGGGTTTACTATTATGCAACCGCCAGAATATAACATCATCTGATTCATTCAGGCGAGATTGCAGAATGTCAGTGCCTTGCGTATGAACTTACCGCCTTATGGACCCGGATTACCAAGGATAGTGTCATCGAAGAGTACCGCAAGGTGCTTGGTCAGTGGTTGAACGTACACCACGAGTCACAGCTACTTCTCCTCGTGCTAAGGACGGCGCTCCCATCGTTGCAAGGAAAACATACATTCATTGGACTAAAGCTGCTAGATGAAAGCATCAGTGCATATTTCACAAGTAATCGCCACCAGAGTGTGCCTCATTAAAGTTTGCCTTTAGGAAATACTGCGGTTGATTGGGTTACAGTCTGCCAATGGCTGGAGCTACCATCCGGCAGCCACCAATGGCTGTTCACAACACCAAGGTAGGTTGATGGTTACCGTACACGTGTAATGGTTGTTGCAATCTCCAGTTCTGACTCGGGAGTAGTCCCTCTTTTCTTGGTGCTGAATGGCCTACTAGTGAATGAGTTGAGTCACTGCCAGTCCCCCAGCGAGGAATCGAAGATTTTGAAGAAAGTATCAGACTACGTCACGTCAGTTAAACCCAAGTGAGCTATCACCGCTTTGTAGATGACGACTGTTATATTTCTTAGGTACGTGTTGTCCGACGCAGCTTTGCTCACGGTGGTCATGAAATGGGTAACGATGGTCGTGCGACAGTACTCCATGGGTATGGCTCTCCCTGTCGCTAATGACCACTTAAGCGCGCTGACAGCCTGGTTGCACAAGGTTTACAGCGAAGAAAAGTCAGCCGGCTTCCACGACCTATTTTCCCGACTGGCTCGTCTTGGCCGGAGTGCGCCTTATTCGCAAAAAATGCAATTCATCGCTGAAATTCTTGAATTGTACGTAACCCAACAAACGACGGCTCCCGGAAGATCCCCTCGACTCGCTGGAGACGTTCCAGTCATGAATTCCAAGATCGAGGCCATAAAATCAATTATGTCATCGAAGTCCTACTCTGAGTTTCAGAAGGTCTTTGTCGGCGCCGGGACTGCAAACGTGTTAAACTATTTCCTTAACGTCCAGGCACATCACTTAGGCAACCTCCCGGAGCTCCTGGCTACCCTCCTCAAATCTTTGTTCCCCGAGGAGAAAGTGTTATGTAATCTGTGATTTGTGTATAAATGAGGCGGCTATGGTTAGAAATAAGATCACAACAAAGAACTTACACTAGAGACTTGACTTGGAGAATTGCCTTGAAGGTCAAAGAACTCGGAAGTTCTTACGGTAAGGCTTTGTCGACCATCTACTACCGTAATCTTTTACCCGTGATCCCCTGTGATATTTTACCAACAGCAAAAAGGACTCGTATATATTAGTATACTTTATCAACATATCAACAACTTTTTACAATATTTCTTGGAAAACGCCAGGTAGTTTTGCAGTCTTGCATCATTGCAGAGACTATGAAGACAACCTATTTTTCTTTTAAAGAACAGCTTCGTCGTTGTCAACGTTGTCATCGTACTTCAAAGTGACAATCTCCTTATCCTTGCGGAGGAAATGCGCCCTGTTTTGATTACTCGTTGCCCTACAATTGTTTGATCAGATCAAACAAGTTTCCTAAATCTCACCGACACCACCTCCCTATGCCTGAACGTAACCGATCAGCTAATGCACGAATCTGCGTGTCCACTTCCGGAATCCGTAGCGAGTAAATAAGCGGATTCATGATGGACTTTCCGATAATGAAGGACAGCTGGATGCAGCTGAAGGCGAACAATACACTGAATTGTTGCCGAGTGACAAAGTTCAGGAGTCGGCAAGTGTCACACGTGATCATGAAGTGAATGGTGGCGGGTGCCCATCCAACAAAGAAGCTGGAGCATATGAGAATGGTCGTTAGAAGTGTGCGATTCTGCCGTGACACTCTCCGATGGGCTGTCGTACTTTGCCATTTGTGGTTGAGGGTGTTGAGAATGCACAGCTGAAAAGTGAGACAGTGACATTTGATTGCTTTCTGAGTTTATCGCAGAAGGTCATTTAGAATTTGCGGTCGTCCAAGGAATAACAAGGCCTGTGGCTAGCAGTACATACAATAACTGCAATTACGAAGTAGCGTCTGCTCAGACTATTGTTTAGCCGTAACTGCTCCCGCCTTTCTAGAGTGCAAAGGCCCTTAAAGACTTTTTGAAGAATAACAAAGGCATCGTTTTAGTGTAGGAAATTGCTTTCTTTGTTGCACAAGGTTTTTAACATCACCTCGAGACCTTTTATAGGGAACGGACGTACCAATCGTATGTAGAACCAGCTGATCAGCAGGAATATCACAACCAGTAGGATTGACACCGTGAAGCGAAAGAGACGCGTATGGTAGAAGCGAACGTTTGAGCAATTACGATATCCCTGCCCTTTAATGGAGCAAGCAACAACGAAGAGGGCGCTGAGGGGCGTGACCCAGGCGAGTAGACAAAGCACAAGAGCTGCAAATTAGTGCATGTAAGTGATGAAGTTAAATTGCTGGTGTAGTTGACCGATCAACGTAAAGTGGCTCAAATATGGGAAAACCACAGGGAACATTCGCATGAACTATTACAGAAACCAGCGAACATAGGTCTGACTGTGCCCCTCTTTTTGACCATTCCTAAGCGAATTTTCCGGGAAATACATCCGTCAAGTTACAGCTCAATCTGAGTCAACCAGTGAGCGTTGACGTGCATTAAGGATTTGTTGGTAGTGTTCCGGACACCTGCAATTAAAGTGACTAATTCCAGTGCTAGGGTTTTAGACCAACTCCATAACAAAAATGTCACTAAAAGCTCTTACGCAGTTAAGGAAATGCACTTTGCGCGAAGATCTCATAGGATAAAATGGGATAAATTTCATGTGATGACATCGTCTGCGTCGTAGTGAATACTGGGAAAATTCAACGAATCCTTGTTTGGAACACAAGGAGTGCAATGGATGGAACGCATATCTCCCTGAACTAAAGATAATTAACCTGGTCGATTCAACGGCGCTCGTGACGACCATGGGCTAAGAATTCCGATGTAATGATGGATTGAGATGAGAAGAAGGTGCAAGGCGCCAGTGATGAGGCCCCCTGTGCGCAGCATCTCCAGCGTCAGCGAGACGCACGGGTTCACTTCAGTGTCCTTTACCGTCGGCAGATAGCTGTTGTAGAGCAGGGAAACGGCGACGATAGCGCTTGTCCTTTAAACGCTGATTGCCTAATTGGAATCATGGAACGCATACCAAATATCCGAAACCGTCAGGCTGGCTATGAGAATCACCGTCGGCGAAATGACTTTTGTTCCTCGTAGGGCAAGTATTACGATCACATTTGCAAATATAGCAAAGCAGCTTAAGGCGAGGAAAATGGGAATCACGATCTCGTACATCTGCAGAGGGGGACATGTGAGTTAAAGGGAAATGCTTCCACGTACCTTTGCCCTGTAGGCCTTGAGCTCGCTCGTTTGCTCCATGTTTTCCTGAAAACAAAATGTCCACCCGTGAGAAGTTAGTTCGTTTCAACACACGGCATCCGCGAATTAATCCTCATATCCGCAGCCAAATGGAAATGAATTATGAAGGAGGTGGACGGTTGCATGGTTTACCCTCCTTGCGCCGCGTCTCCACTCCAGCGAGAGGGAGGACGTAACCCCGCCTTTCGGTATACGATAAGAGCATACCTAGGGAACACGCCAGCCACCAGGTTTTCCATGGTGTTGATACGCGGAAAGACGCGTTACCGGAAGCAAACAAAGTTCGCCTGGAAACGCCTGGAAATGACACCATTGCAACACTTGCCCAAGGCGGCAACTAATCAAAACAGAGAATGCAGCGATATACGGAACAAGTGGGCAAAACAACAGGCATCATACTTGTCTTATCCTCTGCGTCCCGCGCGTTCGCACTTAGCGCTTCGAGGGAAATGAGAAAAGCCGGGCCAATGTCGCGACCCTTATGTATTCATTTTTAAATCTTAAAACTCAACGGGTTCGTGAATTCGCATGAACGTTGAGCCGTGAGGGAAACGAGGGCAAACGTCACATAGGAGAAGGCCAATCAGCGCAAGTGTCTCTCTCGGTCAGAAGTACTTCTCTGCTGAGGACCGTTAAAATACCGGGTATTGTTAGCAGAGAAAGTTCGTTCAGGAAGCTGTCGAGTAGCCTGGCCGGAGCACGTGGGTCACTTGAGGAAGCCCTCACCGATTGGCGCTTCAGGCCGTTCTCCGCACTGGACTCTTATCGCCAGTGAGACAGAGCCTAGCGACCGGCTTAGTTAGCTAACGACATCTAGATCAAAACTACTTGGCAACAAACAATTAAGCATAAATCAACGCAAAGTACGTATTGCGTGAAACTCGTGTGGTTGAGAAGGTCGTTCGCAAAATCGTGATCCGTGAACTTCTAGCGGTCACGGTAGTCAAAAAGTCAGCCGTATCCGCCACTGGAGTAAGCATGAGAACATTAAAATTAATTTACGCGGGTAACGAGTTCATTCAGCATTGTCTCCATCAAAGGGCAATGGCTTCGGCACGATTTACTGCCTTCTCGAGAACTTTGTTTTCCACGTTCTAGGGCCATTTCCTGCCGACTACCGCAAAAACGAGTACTACCGCGAGAACGGTGTACGCCTGAAGTGAACGTAGGGTGCTCCCCGAGAATATCAACAGAGCACCGTTAAATGCAACTTATCGCGCCACATCCAGACGACTAAAATTGTTTTTGTGTTTACTGATTTTCGCGCACCACATCCATCATTGGCACCACAACACCATGCCCGCTCGCGCTATAAAACAGAAGATCGCAAAGGAGTGGGAAGCGGGATATATTTGAGGCTTGGGGAAGGAACGTAGGCATTAAGAAAGTTGGCCACTTGGAAAATCGTTGTTCACCGTCTTTTGGGCATCATTTGGACGCTTTGTCTGGTAATGGGCAATTCGCGAGGTCAAACGTCGCTAACCGCCATAAAATGGATAATTTTGTTTAGAAGTCTGAACTGGGACAATAGTATATGTTTTTCACGTTGACGCCCGAGGCAACAAATTGGGTACCTAGCGGGTAGTTACAGCTGGCCAAGGAGGAGCTGTTCAGTACGTGTTGGCAAGAAAATAAACGACCGCTCGTATTTCGGAGTATCATTGCTGCCGAAAGATTATTGATATGCAGGGCATGGAAACAAAGCAGCGGAAAACAACGGAGAGGCTAATTTGTCGGGACGGCATGTAGTCAGACAATTGAGGAAAATGCGAAGGAGAAGAAGATGAGGAGAGGAAAGGAAGACGGCCAACAACGGGAACCAAACCGAGTAGATGGAAAGGGGGAAAGTCTCTTGCGCGTCGCGTAAGTGCTTATGGAGTGTTTTCTGACCGGAAGATCTCGCGTGTCTTGCAATTTTAAGGAGATGATGCTCGCTTTCTCCGCTTAGCTCGATTTCAGCCCACATATTTTTATACTACTTTATCACGACAGACTTCGTTTCGTCATAAAAACATCGCCAGGTATGCTGAAACAGGTATACCGTATGCGGACAAGTGAGTGGGTGACAGAATATGTCGGCTCGACTTTTTGTGGAGGCCGAGCTCCGATCAGGTACTGTAGAACGATGAATGTGGGAGAAGGACCCTATTCGACAGTGATGTGTTGGAGGCATTATGACTTCGTGGCGACCCTGTGGAATCAGTACTGTGGGGTGGCCGCCTTCGGACAGATGTACTATTGCTTTGTTTTCGGACACCATCATCAAATTGGCTTATGTTAGTCACTGATGACATGAGAAACTTTTCCCGTCGCTCCAATGACATTAGAGTACGTCCTGCTTAAAGCTTCTTGGTAAAGTTTATATTGCTTTTGATTACAATTAAATAAAACAATAAGGAGTCAGTTCTGGGCGTTCAGGAAAATACGCCTTCTTGTTTGTCAGTTTTCCAAATGTGCTCCTCCGCAATAGCCCATAATTTGGCCGGTCTTTCTGATATGTCCCACAGGACAGTTTGTTAGCTTCTTTTGTGCCCGTTCCCTCTAGAGCTTTCTTGGTACGCAACTCCCACTCCACAAATAAATAATCACTCACCCTAAACAACATGTAGTCGAAGGCTCTTTGAACGATAGTTGTGATGCGGGTCGGCGACGAGAAATTTCCAATGCGTTCTATCCAAAAGGAGTCAGTCCCAATCTGGGACGCTTCATGGAATTAAATCTCGACTGCGGTCCAAGCATGCGTTATGCCGTCCTCCATGACAATTTGTGTGCCCGGTTTCACACCCGTTCGCTCCACAATGTTCTTATCTATGGAAATTACAACGGCCGACAAATAAATAATCTTTTACTCCATATCTTCGCATGCCTAGTTAATTACAAAAGCTCGCCAATCACAGTTAAACAACGATGTAAAACAGTTAAACCATTGGGGATACAGACAGCGAAACAATTCCCAAAAAGATAAGAGATAGCAAGGGCAGAATAGACCCTTCATTGATTATTGTTGTCATCACATATTACATTGCAGAGACGAAGGCCATTTGAACAATAGATTACGGTATTTGAATCGATGTCGATGTAGTTCTAGTCCTGAAATGAAACGAGGATAAGAGGAACGTCACCAATTAGGAGTAGCAAAATTAAAATGGTATAAGATTGCAGCAAAATGTAATAGCAAATGAAAACTACTGTGAGCTAGGTTCTAGACTCCGACACGGACAAACACCACAAACCAAGCGGACCCAAAAAACAAGTACGATACGAGCATAACTAACGTTACAGTCGGCAGATGCCGCTGACTCTCACGTCTTTGACGAATCGGTCGGTGCACGCTAAAATATTGTTTGCTTGCATCGATATCTCATGTTAAAACCGAAACATATTGCTGAACACCGAAAAAAACTTACCGCCCAGTACGAGGATAAAGAACTGCTAAGCGATGAGAGCTTGCCAGCTACTTTAGAAGCACCGGCTTTCACACTATCCTTGATATCGGCCATATCCGGAACCTGGCTACTGTAATTTGACTGGGAAGCGTCATGTGACGAAGCGTTGCCTCCTCCAAAGAAATCAGCGCTTCCAATACCGGTTGATCCTTCAAATCGCGAAAGCGTGGACTTGCTGTCGTACTAAACTTGCACAGATAAGGAAAATCTTCCCTTAAAATAAACGTACATCAGCTTCTGAGTTTCCAAAGAACTGGTCCGAGGAAATCCCTTTAGCATTTCCAAACTTCTTCGTGATATCTTCAGACGGGGGTGGGTTGTTCCTAACAACTGAAGGTCGGTTTGTGCGAGTGCTACTCTCAACCGTTTTTGTTTCATAGCTACTGAAGAAGTCATTGCTAGCACTTTTAGCTGACTCAGTAAACGAGGATTTGGAACTGCCAAATCTACAAACGGGCAACGCATGTTAGTCACATGAAACAAAGCGATTGCTACCTGTCATCATCAGTAATAACCTCCCAGTCATCTTCTTTAAGCAACTTGCTTGGCGCTGTAGGACGATTCACGCCTTCCTGCTGAATCGTCCGGATTCCACTAGTAGCAGAATGACTGACACGGCCCCTTCCAATTCCTCCCATGCCCAGCCGATCGACGGCCTTAGCCTTTGAAGGATCAACGGTAACAGTCTTCAGCTTCTCCTGAACAGCACATTAAGTTGAAGACTATACCAGGCAAATCGCTTACATTCTTAACTGCTTGTTCCTCGATCGTTTGCATCATTAACCGAGACGACAGACTAAAAACTGCATCTGACTGAGAATCATCAGGTTTGCTTTGTTGTGCAATAGCTTCCTCAGCCTTTCGCGTATTATCATACTCGTTAGCCTTTTGTTCTAGCTGTGTGAAGTTAGTCTTTACTCGCTGTGCCCCAAGTCCATTCTTCTTTGCTCCCAAAGTGATCTTCTTAACCGGTTTTTTAAGATTCAAGGGTTTCACGGGATGGCTGTGATCATCGTTAATAACATGATCAACATTCGGACCTGAAATGGGATCGATTTTAAGAAATTGTTACAGTAAAAATCTATCTGTACCTGCAAGGGCCGTATCGCTACCGTCGTCCTCAACCATATCCGGTTCTTTACGAACAGTAGAAGTGCTAAATGTGGCAGGAGCAGGATGAGGTTCTGAATTTGGGAATTCCTGATCAAAGAAGTCCACAGGATCATCCCGTGGTGGTGGCGATAGTTGCCCACTTGAATGACAATCAAGCAGCAGTCTGCCATTGGCTGCTTGGTGAGCTTGCTTAGCTAGCTGGGAAAGCTTGTCCTATAATGCTCAGGTACAATGAGGCTGGTCCCGTCTTCACTAACCTTATACAAGCTTGCAGCCCGACTCTTATATTTCTGCTGTGCATCAGTTGTGTTACACCCATGTTGTTTGAAAAATTGTGTAGCATTGGCATTTCCGCCAACTTGCATAGACCGCAGTTGAATCCATGTCCAGTTGGTATCGAGGTTGGTGGAGCGAACGAAGGTAATGTGAACACCCAAGTTTCGATGAGTAGCTGAGCAGTCGATACATATGAAGATTCCATACGTAACAGAAGACCATGTCGGATTCCGAGCTCCACAATCGAAACAGATCTGTTGGAAACAATGATAATGCAACCCAGAGCACACACGTGAAGGAATACCTTGTTAGCAGGAGCGGTTCGCAGCTTCTTCAAAACGAGATCGACTTCCGATTTCGAAGGCCCGCTCTCATTCATGGTTACCGCTTTTTACCACTGAAAACAAGTAAGAAACATTCAAAAAATAGAGACCAGCCGGACATCGCCACGGATCGATTGCACACACAGAATGAAACTGATTCGATGCAAAAGACAACGGACGAACGTCGAACAGTCTGCGTCTACTGGCTGCATGCCAAGTCATAATCACTATCGTATGCGTGGTGACGACTCATCAACGGCCGGTCGTTGTGAGAACCACTGAACAACTTGCCTATTTTGTCTCTCTGCAACGTAACTATATCCGGACTTGTGTGGATAAAACTGAACTGAGCAACGTGGAATAACAACGCCCGTCATAACAGACCACGAATCCAGGAGGATCAAACACTATTTCACAATAGCAATGGACTCTGGTGCGTCAGTTCTGCACTCACCATCTATTCACATGTATTCAGAGTGGTTGAATATCACAGGACAACTTAAAGACATGTTTAACCCCAGTCACATGAATTGAAGCAAATCAAATAGATGTTGCGATCTTACAGGAAAGATCTTACCGGAAACAGGAGACAAAAACTACAACATTATCAAAGGCTACAGAAACTTTACAGCCTTATCATATGTCCAGGCAATCACAAAACGTTGGGTTCTTCCTTGATTTAGAGTCGAAACCATATATCGAATCTCAGCGATTTCCTTCAACACTCGCTCTATCTTGTACATGCTTGTCTTAATGCCAATCATTGATGTGTATACCCTAAAACAAAGGGTAAACATTTCCCACATATGGCTTCCTACCGTATTCGTGCACGTAGCTTCTTGCTTTCTTCTACCATGCGCAGAACGAACGCAACTTCGCCTCCCTGCAAAAACATATTAGTTAACTGTAGTGTCTTCACTGCCAGCAATGTTGAAGGAGTTTCCTCGGAAAGCTACTTGGGTTCGTTTGCCTATCGTACCAGCTTAAAAACACTCACTTCTGTGGCCAGTTCATTCAATTTGGCAACTGTAGCAGAACGAGGCCCTGGTCTTTCACCATCCGTTACAACATTTTCATAAACGTCATTTTCGCCCGCAACATATTTCTGAAAATTCCTCGAATTATATATACGTAGAAGACTAAAGCACCTTGTCACTCTCTTCGAAATCATAGAACGGTGGGTTGCACATAGAAAAAGTGTAGACCTCTTCATCACCTACACCGACAGCTCCCTAAATCGATTTACAGTATTACAAGAATAGATTTTCGCAGATACCGGAAAAATCATTTTCCCGTCAGAGGAGCATATGACAGTGATTTTCTCACTTAGGTTGTTTCTTTTGACATTTGACACCGCCATGCTCGCCGAATCTTCGTCAATTTCAGTTGCAAGGAATTTCCATCCAAATTTCATGACACCCAAGAGTGGATAAATACATGACGCCCCAGTACCTTAAACACCAATCATCGTCCAAATTATTATGCTTCTAAGAACAACATACCAATGTCGATTCCAAAAACATTTTCATTGTTTATAGAATTATGTATCACGAGATCTTCAATGAAGAGAAGGTAATTGAGACGCTGTGGAACCCGAGGAACAAGATTGTTACGAGGCAGCTCAATCGCTAATCCGAAGTCCTTTTTAAGAAGTACGAGAGTTAGAACGCGAACAGCCTCAGCATCGTTGAAATTCAGATTTAGCTAAAACAAGAAGTTATTTACAACAAAGAGCGATGTAGTTACAGTGCCTCGTGGGGTGACAAAACAGTGCTTCCTCAGTTCGGGATAGTCTCGTGCCAAAAGTGTGAAATTGGGAGGGCTCTTCTTATAGGGATTCCGCTCATGCATTGTTTTGTTGAAGGACGACATCGCGTCATACGACAAGCAAAACCGCCTCGAGAATCTGAAAAGGCATACAGTGAAGACGTTTCACACAGACTACCATACCTCAAGACGTTCAAGTACTTCACATGGGTAACCCTAACTTCCCAGTTGATTGTGCCAATTTTATATGCATTAAAGTATACACTTGTGACGCAGACAGGGACTTCCTTTTGGGACGTCGAAGAGATCCTCCACGCCCAGGAGCAGAAACCCTCAAGAGTGGCGACATCGTTGATCGGCGCTTTGTGAGTCAAGCAGAGATCATGTTTCCGGACACACTCTGTAGACGAATGTGTGGAGGGACGGCGGCAAAGTTCGTCAACCAGTCGAGAGCCCTGTTCCGTCGCACTTCTTCAGTTGCAAGAACTTTCAAGGTACCTATCGATCGGGAAATTACCTTCGTCATTGTGCTGGTTAAGCGAAGAAGAGCACTCGGTCGTTGGATAAACAATGAGTTCGCGGTGAAGATTGGAAACAGAATTGAGCAGTTCCCACTTAACGTTTTATTTGCATCACCTGCGTCCGTTCATCGCGAAGATCACCGCGAAGCGTCGGACTCCTCCCTATGTGATAATAAGTTTTCATCGCCGGTCACAAAGCCCCTCCTCCATTCTTCACCGCCTGTCCGCTTTGATTTAATGCCTGAGATCATCCGCCGCTAAATACCACCGTTCCCCCGCTTACTTCCTCTCTTGAAACCTTGTTGTGACATGTCCTTTGTAGGTTTGAAAGATGCGAACGGAGGACTGAGTGATGGACTTCAACGAGGAACCACAGTCGTTCACCTACAGCGAGGGTGTTTCCATCACCATCGCTAAGGTATTTTTCGCTGCCACACACCCTCTAGTACACCCTCTTCAGGAACATGGCTTCTTCCGACGAGCCGTTCCCTGCATGCCAATGGCACTCGCAGGACTATGTTGCTTCCTGAACATCCTCCTACCGGGAAGTGGTAAGAACAGCTTGTTGTGGACTGCTTCAAAGAAAGGAGCAGTTGCTGTGCCCCATGTCTTATGCACTCTGGAAATCGACACTTGTCGAATTTGTCTAACCCTATGAAACGAAAACACTCGAAGCAATGTCAGCCACTAAAGTAATTTAATGCACTCTTATTCAGCTGTTTCACCAAAGTTTACTCGATGGAGTATTCCGAAGTTTATTGGATTTTAACGACCAATGAGTGATGGACGCAAAAAAAGAAAACGGAAGGCCGTTAATGACCTTTCAACTTTCAGGAACATTCCTCTCCTCCTTCAGCATCTTCTGCTGTGCTTCCTACGAGAGTGAACGATCAAAATGTCACGTGTTCTGGACGAATATCTTGGCCGCCTTTCTCCAATTCCTACTGTTCCCTGTAGTCGTCGGCTGCGTATGGTCGATCGTCTGGGGTGTCACCTTTGTACAGCTGGCCCGTAAGTGGTGGATCTCAAGCATTCACGATCGCGACTCATGCCTGGACAGCTGTTTGTGTTCTCGCTTTTAGAACGTGTGTGCCTGTCCATTGATACATGTAATGTCCAGTTTGTGAACACTGTATTCATCTCTGTCAGTCATTTTTGTATTTGTACATAAGTATCACTGTTGTTCGTCTATGTCTAACGTTTTATGCTGCATACATGTGCCAAGGAATCTGCCCGTGGTTCGTTGTACAAAGTTTAATGATTTTAGATGGCCAGGAACTCGAATATGAGATACGCATGAGAAGGCACCAGAATGACTCAAACATTTCACTTCAGATCAGCGCTTTACAGAGCGACTGATCTGCGGAAGCCTGCAAAGACGTGTGTAGGACGTTGGAAGACCGCTTCAACGTCTTCAGCTTTGTGCTGAGCTTTATGCTGGAGCTTGCCTATGGAAACGAATGTACCTCGTTTCTTATGTACATAATTATGTTGCACGTGTAAAAAGACTTTGAGACAAAGCTTTTGCTCTACAATGTGATGTTGATTTACGCCAAGTCAAATGAACGTATGAACGAGAGCAACTGTACAAGGGCTAACCGGGCGGAATATGGACGTGTGCGAGAAGTAAAAAATGCGCCGCATAATTCGACCATTGGATGAAATATAGCACCCCAACCTCCTCCTTGGCGCCCCGTCTTCCCAAAACCCTCTATCGATCACATCAGTTGTCCGTGGAAACGTTCTTCACCGTCTCAAAGAATACTTCGGCCGACCACGGGACGTACTTTGCTGTTCGCGCGGCTTTTGTGATTAACACACGCTAATTGCAGAGCCAGGTTCTCCTAATCCCATTTTGGCCCTGGCTCAATGGATGATTCTCACGCTTTGAATCGCTTAAAATCGTAAGTGGACGGGCGACACGAGAACGGCTCCACTCGCAGAAGCAATCGTTCCATCTCTATCCAACTACTGACTACTTACCACCATTTGTTCACCTGCAGCAGATCAGCAGCCGGGCCGCTTATTATTGCTTTTCGCTCTATTGCCCGTCCATCTTAACCAAAGTGGTAAACACTTTGTCTTATCGGAACCGGAAGAGCGACGACGACTTAATTATTCAGTTACGTAGTGTCGGCTTCAAAAGGTCGGCGGAGGCGCGACGATACATTCAAACTCCTCTGCTTTCGGCTGGTCGGAGACTAAACTTTCAGAACAAGATGAAAGTGTTTTCCTCTTTGTATTAGTCACTGAAGACTTCCTGATTATCGGGTCGCCGAAGAAGTCTTCGACAGGGGCACGTGTTCGACGCTTCTTCCTCAGCGCTTCCATTTCGTCGTTTTTACCAACTGTTTGTTTAACATGCACGGCGTGCGCACCATCGATGAAACCCTATCTGTAAGGCTTCCCTTTTCCTTCTTCCCGCCCATTTCATTCTTTTTCGTTCTTATCGCCGCTTGAAAAGGGTCTTCTGGATCGTTCCAATGAACTTTCAGAGGTCGTCCCCCGGTGTTGGTTTAAATAAGCGCAACTGGACTTCTTGACTTCAAAATGTCTCCTTTACCTTCATCACACGATCGATGGCCAATTTGCACGTTCACTTCCTTCCCTTTGAGGACCATTTCCCACGAACTTTCTCCTCCCCCTCACAGAGCGCATGGTTCATTGGCAGTGGGCATAGCTGAGCGCAGATTTAACGGCTCCAATCTCTTTTTTTCTGCGGATTTTGGCATATGGTCGCTGTTTAAGTGTTTCGTGGGCTGGGTTATGGGCCATGTGGGTCAATCGTCGGTGGTTGCATTCGACAATGTGAAATTTCTCTTAGCCACTCCCGATGTCATCTTATCTCCGCTAAATTCGCGCAACTAAAACGAGCCGCTTCTGCTGCGTTCATTACGGGCATTGGAACGAAGACGCCGAAATCATTTCCATAATTAGGTTATAAACAAAAGTGGAAGGGGGCCCGCCCCTCCAACCTAAGACGAGGGGCTGGTTAATTATACATGAGTGTTTTATTTGTGACTGTTGCTTTTCACAGCACAATTTATTAATGCGACGATCAATATACGCAAAGCGGCCGGGATTCGTACTATTTGGATCCCGAAATCGCGAGCACATTCATCGGAAAGGTGTCTGTCGGTGATGTTTGCTCACCTTTTCTTGTGCGCTCCTCTCTGGCGATCATCTGCTTCTTCCGTGCTCTGTGGCCGAAGACCCCTCAAGCAGTCGGTGCTCTTGGTTTTCAGAACGTGTCATGGTATCTGTGAAGTCCGCCGCCTGGACGGTCATCCTCATTCAACTTGTGCTCTCCTGTGTCGGACTCATCGCCACCTTGGCCATCGTGTCTGCTCAGTTACAATCAATCTCCATCTATCCGGAAAGACAGCAGCCAAGGTAAACACGATTCTTTTTGTGAGAATTTGTACACCCTCGGTTCGCAATTTTTCCTCTTCTTTAAACTCACTTTGTGTCGTTGCGAAAGAATCCCAACAATTTGATTGGGTGCAAAAAACTTGGCGATGTTTGCTGAAAGGATTAACGGTGGACTCCAAAGCAGATTATTTTACTTTTTAGCAAGGCCGTCATTCTGGCCTGCAGCTGTAGTTTCGCCATGATCTTCACTACCGTATTCGCCATGTTCGGCTTAACGCTGCACAGGAGATTCAATTTGCTCCCTCATATAACCATGTCGGTATGTCCTGCTCGCACGAGTGGAACGTGTTCGTTTTTTCACCTATACAGATCGTCAGTTGGTTTATCCACTTCGTCAGCACTGTTTACGATTTATACTGGTGGAATATGATCCAATTCGATATAGACTCGACCATTTGGGTCGCGTCCACTTTAGCGGTCCAAAGTTTCTTCCTTTTCTCGCTTTATTTGCTCGTTCGCTGCTACACTCACATGATCTAGATTGTGCTCAACAGGTACACTTATTCGTTGATGCAACGCCTCAGTCTGTTTCCTGCAGGTGTCATAAATGAACGGCCCGCCGATTAATCCCCCTCGAGCGATTTCGGTCAAGTTCCCGGCGTCGCTTTTCGGCTTCGCACAACTAATGGTGGCGACCACGGAATTTGCTGAATGTTCCGTGCTACTGGCTCTGCAGAATGAACAGTTTTTCCATGGCGAGTCTCGGTGAGGAAGTCGCTCCTTTTTACGATTATAAAACAGTTGGGAGCACGCACACGGAGCAAAAGAAACGAGTGGGATCAAATGAATCTTTTAAGTGCAGCCGGGATTCCACTGATTGCACCAGAGAGAATGTGCTACTTTAAAGTTTCATGCGTTAAAGAAACAAGGGAATCGCTGCAGACACAAGTACACGATTTTATGCAACGCCTATTACGTGTTTTTCATGAGACGGTCCACATAGAAAGGTGTTAGATCTTTATGATCCTCTTTCCCATATTGCAAAAACCAAAGACCGAAAGTACTTTTTTTATTGTTTTAAAGCTACTTAAGCCTGTTGCAGTTACCCTCTGAAAGAGAGTGAGATGGGTGGAACATTACGATATCGCAATAGTCCTTAAAGTCAAAACCAGCTGAAAAACTTGACACAAAAAAGGGGCTAAAAACCGTGGCGCTATTTGTTTCGGTTTCAGGCGTATTAAATGAAAAAAGACAAAGAAGCCAGGATCAGCAAGTTAAATTCTATAATCTCATAAGAGTGATCTTTCAAAAAAAGCTCCTTTTATTTGGCTTGACTTTATTTCTCTTGCTCTTGCAACAAATAATATTCCGAATGGGCTGCGGAGATCTTCAGTGAAGATTAACAACCAATTTATAAAAAGCCGATTGTAGTCGTCATGCCAGCAACGTTCCCTTAAATTTATGGTACATCTTCAAGAATTCTTGTCAAGCAGGATATTAAATTTGACATATTCCTGCCATCATCTATATCGACTAGCTTTTTAAAGCGTGTCAGGTGCACCAATAAAAAAGTCTGCAAAGCTATGATAGTTTGACTAGGGTGTGCTGAACTGCAAAGCGTTTCGTTTGAGGGACCCCAATCTCGAAAAGCTTAAGTAGCATTTAGAGCCACATTAGAGTTTAGCTAAATGATATACATACTTGTTCGTCACTGTCTATGACATTTGCAGGTACAAATATCTTGCCATTTAGAATGAACTTTGTGAGGCCAAAATATGTTCGGCTAGACCTAGTCATGGGATTAATCTCCCCTAATGTCATTCGTCACAAAGTAGAAATAAAATTCTTCTAATAATTCAAAGTTTGCTACTGTATAATTCTTTGTTGCATATAGAATCCATGAGTAGCGCATAGAATAGAGCCACTGCATCGTGAATTAACGGATTCAGATGAAATAACATCCTGATTTCTAAATGAGTTCAACGAAGCACTTACTGACAGTATATAGTTTACAGCGTTTCTCATATATAAATTTGTCCTGTATCTAGGGGATAGACAATTAAAGACTACATATAGTGCCACCTGCTGACAAAAAACACCTGGATTATATTGCATTTTTCGTGTGCCGCTTGAATGTAAATTCTAGCGTGGCTATTGCCTTGAACGGTGAAATATCTTTAAAAATACAAGGAAATAACCCTCCGAGATTCAGCGCTACCGTCTTCATCGTCTGGTGCATCTCGATCGTCTGGATTGCTTTCATTCTTTTGCTGCTCATCGGAATATTCTGCAATCGGCCGTTCCTTATTATCGCACACATTCTTTTTTCGGTACAGTTTGGTAGGCTTAAGAAAATGAGCGACATTTTGCAGGTAGTGTGGATGATTTTCGATGCCCTGTTGCTGACGGCCTTAGTTGTCTACGACACGTTCTCACTGCCAGCGAAGATCATCTTCATCGTTTTGATTTTCGTCGCCGTGTCCGTTATCATCGAGTGGAGATGTTACCGCAATATGAAAGCATATCTCTGACCTTTGTTCACAGCCCAAAAAAGAACTACGACTATACTGTGATAAATATTGTGTCGCACTCATCAGATAAGAATACTTCTACCAGCTGTGGAAGTTCGTCTAGTCCGTAAATAACAAAGCTTTCTTCGGCTTTCCGGTCAGTACAAAGGCAGCCATTTCACGCATAAACAACGCAAATTGTCGTGCCGTATGGAGTGTACTAAGGATTCATTTTCAGGCTTGAATTGAAAGGTAGTATAGGACAACCAGCCAGAGCTTGTACATTTTGAAAACGCTTAATACACACGCACATCCGGGGGCACTGGATATTCGCAACAAAATCGTGTTAGGGAGATTTGATTTTGTCGGTCTTCGGGGGTTATTACCGAACGCATAACACATAATAATGCAGCGCTGTTTTCTTCCAAATTGCGCTGGAACTCTGCAATTCTGACAGGTTTGGCGAAAATTATTGAGAAAACTTTGTGGTCATTCGTAGAGAATTTTACAGACTGCCCAAAAATTCAGCGTAATTTTGGAATTGTTCAACAACAGTAAGAACCTGGTGTTAGCATTGACACCGCCATTAGAGTAAATGTGTCAACAATAGCCAGCATCGCAACTCTTGTCTCGTTGTTTATTTATTGGGGTACGACTGTTACTCGACCTTATAATCGTTGTGCCATTCATATGTAACAAAAAGCCGTTTCAAAAATTGCACAGTTGATTTACGGTTAACCGTGGCAGTCGTGTCCTGCAGCGATCTCGTTCCGTGGCAGTCGTGTCCCGCAGCGATTTTGTCCCCCGCCGGTCATGTCCCGCAACGATCTTGTCCCGCGGAACTTCTGTCTCGCGACAGTTGCTTTGTATAATCTCCACAATTTCAAAAAAAGCCCCATTGCAAGAGCAGCTCCATCTGCCGAAGGTTCTGATGCGATTCTTCACCAAACAGACGTCGTGTCCCACCACGAAAACATCATAGATATTTGAAATTTGGAACAGTTTGCATCCGCACATTGATATTGCCAATCGCATCACACATAATCGCGCCTTTGCTCACAGTCCCGACTTATCTCGAGAGAACTTTGAGCTCTCTATAATCCCCAAAGAGAGCTTTCTATAATCCCCAAAAAGCTAATCGCGAAGTTTTCAGTTTACCGAAAGTTGACAAGTCGACCTTACGTGTATTCAAAATGACGGACATGATGCGGGATATGATCAACCAGCTGATGGGTGTGCAAAGAGCTGAGGAGGAAGGCCGAAACCTGGTCCCGTACTACCATCACTCCGTCTGTCGAGCGTACCTTTTGGACTGCTGTCCCTATGAAACGTTGGTGGACACGAGATTAGAAGCGTACCTGATGTGTCGGAAACTACACGAAAGCGCACACAGAGGTGAATATCTAAAGGCCCAAGAGAAAAAAGATCATTACTACGACGTTGAGGTAAAGAATCACTAAATGACCATTTCCAGCAAGTCCTTGCAGGCGTTCGATGTGCTAGAGGATGCCGTGAGGATCGTCGACACCGAAGTAAATAAAATCAAAGAAAAGATCAAACGCGACAGTGAAGAGCAGTTCGACAGTGCAGAATTTGTCAAGTCGCAGAAAGTAATCGACTTAAACGACAAGATTGAATCCACACTGGCGAAAGTCGAGGAACTCGGCAACGAAGGAAAAATCGAGGAATCTCTAACACTGACAAAAACAGTCGAAGAGCTGAAAAAGCGCAAGAGAGAGCTAGAAAACGAAATGCGCACTAACGTCCCGAGCCAGCAGAGGCTTCGAGTCTGCGAGGCTTGCGGAGCTCAACTTAATATTCTTGACCATGAATCCCGTCTAGCTGACCACTACGGCGGAAAGATGCATCTCGGCATGGTGGCCATCCGCGAGAAGTACGAGAAGATGAAGGAGACTATAGAAGAGCGTCGGGAGGCCAGGAAGAAGTACGAGCAAAGCGAACGGGAGCGTTCTCGGGACCGTGATCGTGACCGTAGAAGAGACCACGACAGCTCCAAGAGGGATCGGAAAGACAGAGATGAGTGAGTTTTGTTGGGAGAGGCAACGAGTAACCGTTCCAAATCTTCAGCTACCGCCGAGACCGAGACAGAGATGGGGACCGCCGCCGTGATAGGTATGAGGAAGTTGAGTAAACTAGTGTGTAATCCACGTCTCCATTCTAGAAGTCGCAACCGCTCTAGATCTCCACGGAGGTCGGGCCGAGACGAACGAACGCGTGATAGGTAAGCGGACATAACCGGCCCTTTCTGTTTCATTTGCATTGCCTCTTGGAAAATTTTAGTGCTTGCATAGGAGCGCAATTTTTTGCTGTCACTGTCACTTAGGCTTCGAACGTGAGTTTCGTCTTTTCTTATGTCTGCCTTTTCAGAAAGTACCGTGGTGATCGTCGATAGTCCATTGGCCACAACGTCAGGAACTCGCTCTGGCATTTCATCTGCCAACCCGGCCTGTGTAATTTGTGAGTAATTTTTGTGTTTCGTTTTGCATATGATAAAGCTATTCCGGCTAGTACGATGTTGTTCCAATGCATAACGAAACCCGTTATCTCCGTGGGTGGTCGTCCTATCTGATTTGGTGGCTCGGTCCACTCTAATCAATTGGGTCGCGAGGCTACGGGGTGATCAAAAGCCACATTTGTCAGTGACGATATGACACAAGCTGACGATACTTTCGTCCACTTTCGATGACCTTCATTCGAGCGCTGCTTGACATCACCTCTTCGGTCGCGCGAACAATTCCGCTTTTCTCTCCCACTTTTCATTTGTGTACTCAAGCGCGTAACTTGGCTACTTCAGAATGGAGGTCCGTTCGAGACGACCTCTTCCAACGTCGTCCTATTTCCAAAAATCGGAGTACGAATCGCTGGAAGGCGAAAAACCGTCAAGACGCGAGGTGGGTCATTGCATTCGTAACAAAAAGGTTTTTTTTACTTTAGAACGTTCTCGTTGCGAATATTTTCTGTTGTGCGGAGAATTTTCGCTGGACGTTCATAAGTTGTCTTATGTCTCAATTTAACCTGACGCCATAATGAACTTTTTCAGGATGAAAAACTTGGGTTCCGGCATTGGATGTCAATCATCCTCTTCGTCGCCATCATCTACGCCGGCGTGGTGTGGCAGGACAAGCGAATGCCGTCCGTGATTGAACCTCAAGATCAGTTTGAGCACTTCTCCGAGACTCGCGCCCGGCATTTGCTGAACCAGTTGGCCTCGCTTGGTCCGCGCGTCAGCGGATCCGAAGCCCTGGAAGTTCATGCATTCAACATGATCACGACCAAGTTGGACGCAATAACGAACACAGTCACTGCGAAGAACGTAAACCGACTGGAAGTGGACGTCCAGAGACCGTCTGGCTGCTTTGACCTTACTTTTCTCTCGTCTTTCACTCTTTGCTACCACAAGATTACTAATGTGATCGCTCGAATTGGCCCTGCAAGTGGTCCTTCGAAGCACTCTATTCTCCTCAATTGTCACTTTGATACTCTTCCTGATTCTCCTGGCGCGACTGACGACGCGGTAGGTAGTTTGAGAGTTTATGCTAAATTCAACTTCGGTGTTTTTCATTTGGTTTGACAAATCGACTTGAAAAAAACTTCGATTTGATGTCAACCCAACCCTTGTGCACATAGGTCTCCTGTGCCATCATGATGGAAATTCTGGAAGTGCTGTCTCACTCGGAGGAGCCGCTCGAAAACGACATCGTCTTTCTTTTCAACGGAGGTTCGTTTGTGTTAGGTGAGCTATTCTTTTAAATAGATCTTCTTTTCAGCTGAGGAGAACTTCTTACAAGCGTCTCACGGCTTCATCACCAGTCATCCCTGGAAGGACTCCGTCCGTGCTTTCATCAACCTGGAGGGCACTGGCGCTGGTGGCCGCGAAATCCTCTTCCAAGCTGGACCCGGGAACTCGTGGCTTCTGAAGACCTATCTCGACAACGCCCCTCACCCACACTGCAGCGTTCTCGCCCAGGAAATTTTCCAGTCCGGCATTATCCCTTCAGACACGGACTTCCGCGTGTTCCGCGACTACGGACGCGTTCCCGGTAAGCTCCAATCATCCCGATATATTCCTACTGGCAGCATCTTTTCCGTACAGGTCTCGACATCGCGTACACACGTAATGGATGGTTGTACCATACGGAGTTCGATCTCCCTCAATACATCAACGAAGGAGCCATTCAGCGAAGTGGCGAGAACATCTTAGCTGTAGTTAAAGCGTTGATTGGGTCGCTGTACCTCGACCAGCCAGGCTACTTCGACGAAGGAAACCGTTGGGTCTTCTACGACGTTGTAGGCTTGTTCACCATTTTCTATACAGTTGAGATTGGTATGATTTGTGATAATGTTTCTTTCTACATTTTCGTTCTTTAGGAACGATCCTGAACTACTCCGTGGTGGCCGCTGTCCTTCTCATCGTCCTTTTCCGCATTGCCAATCAAATCTATACCTTCGGCGATTTGCTAACAGCGTTCTACCATCACTTCCTCTCCACGCTGTCAATGCTTGTCGTTGGCGTCGTGCTTGTCGGCATCATCCATGTTACCGACCTTACCATGAGCTGGTACTCGATGCCCGAGATCGTCTTCCCTCTCTACATCATCCCCATGATCATCGCCGGCTGCGGAACACATTCCTACATCACCCGCAGTTATTCGGTATGAACAATTCTGCGAAAGACGATTATTGAAGGCTTGTATTTATAGAAACGCTGTGGGGAGATGGTCCACTACGACTCTGTACTTATTCTCTTTGCGACGATCCTCTTTGCCTTGACCTATAGCGGAGTAGCTTCCGCCTTCTTCGTCCTCATCTACGTCTTCTTCCCGTGCTGCCGTCACCCACTTATTGACCTTATGATCAGATTTAATTATTGTAAAGGTATGCTAGCTTCACCTGTCCGAATTCCACGTCCTGTCTTCAGTGGCATCGCCGAAGACGCTAATGCTCACCCAGATGATCTGCTTCTTCCCGGTCGCCATTTTCGGTAGCTACGCGGTCATGATGTTCTTCGACTTCTTCGTCCCGGTCATGGGTCGTATGGGTAACCTGATAAATCCGGAATGGATCATGATGCCCCTTTCGCTACTCACCGCGATGACCTTCGTCCTCTTCACAGTATGAACTCCTTATTCTTAGTCCTCACTATATTTCTGTTTTAGAGCAACCTTATATACGTGAGCCGGCGTATGGATTATCTTCTAAAATGCAGTGTCGCCTTGTTCCTCTTCGGATTTATCATAATCGCTACTACCAGAGTGGGAGTTCCGTACAAGTGGTCGGAGGAAAACCCACGATTGAGGCGAATCATCGCACTGGTGAGCAGGAGACATACTCAACTAAAGCAAACGAATTTGGTTTTAGCACACCAAGCGTACCATGTACGACTTCCACGGGAACAGAACGAACGCCGACAACGGACTGTTTATCCAGGCCATGGACTACCGCGGAATTGAAGACCTGCCTGATCATACTTTCCTTCAAGGTAGTCAAGCGCCTGACTGCTCGAAGACGAGGGATGAGTATTGCGCGTTGCCTTATTACACCGCCATCCACAATCTATTCCCTCCAGAGTGAGTGCTTGTCTTCAGAGACTAGGTCTACAAATTGTTTAGGGAATCACGCTGGATTCCTCTTCCGGGCGAAACGCCGATTCCCTTTCCGTTGAAAATCTCTCTCATCGAGAGAGTGAAGGTGGCTGGAAATCAAGTGAATCTGACGTTCACTGTTCATGGCGGCTACGACAAGATGTCTCTTCATGTGACACCGCTGTCAGGCTTTTCTCTCAAGAAGTGGTCGTTTACGGAACTGAACGTTGAGGAGTTTGGAAACCGACAAACCTACTTTGTTTTCCTTACTTATGGCCACGAAAGACCTGAATTTAGGAAATTCTGGATCCTTCTCGAATCGGTGAGTCTGGCTTCTGCGATTTCGTTGGCCTAAGCTCTGGTTTATTTGTGGGAGATGAATAGGTGCTAATGAGCCAAGTGGCCTGTTGCATTCCTCTCGAATTGTCGACATCAGTGTCAAAGATTTCCAATGATTTCACGCTTACGTTTTAGAGCAATCCGGTCACACATAGTTTGGACGAACAAGCGAGTTTGGAACTGGGAGTGGCCACTCACTACGCACACGGTAAATGAGCAAAGACATTAGTGATCCACAACATGGTTTAATTTTCCAGGTCGATACCAAAACTCCGAAACATTGTTGCAGCTGCGGCAGCTTATCAACAACCGCCGCAGAACGCCCCACATGGCGGTTGGCTGGTGGAAGTGGGCGATCACGCACCTGGGAGGAACCGCTGAGTTCGTATCTGGACTCTATTGATGACGCCAATCGTGTGATGATTCCAATTTAATCGGGTCCTCGACGACACTTCTCTGTTCACTCGAGGAAACTTCGGGTTCTTAATGCGTCGATTGTTTTCTTCCACGAGCTTGCATGCCTTGTAGTAATTGATCTGCTCCAATTATTTATTGCCCAAATGAATCAGAATGACTCAGTACCGTGTTCTCGCGAGAAAGAAAGATGTACTTCCGCGCAACGTCAATTGATTTGACTACATGAGGGTGTTAATGTAGGCGTTCAATGTTGGCAACATATCGATTGACCCTTAACGACAAACATAGTACAAGCCGACGTAAACGTCCGATCAAGACGGCAGTCATTGCATTCATATTTCAGGAGGGGAGTAGGCGAATGTCTATTCCAATGGCGAGCAAAAACTTCTACCGGCGGCAGTTGCCGGACTGCTGCATCGACTTCTCCAGTGCCCAAGGAAGACAGCTCTTCATAAGGAGCATGAATTCTGGTGTGTATCTGTGCCCGACATGCCATTTGTAGTTTGATGTTAAGGACATGCAAATATTTACTTTAAATTGGCTGCCCAATTTCGTACTCAGGATGAACCCGCGTACTGCGGCCTCTCGACATTAGGTAGGATTCAAAATACGGAACTTCATGTAGACGATGTTTAGTTATGGTTCTCAACGCTCTGGAAGTGGACCCTGGCCGCGTTTGGAAAGCTCCATGGCGGTTTTATCACGAATCTATGTTGGACTGCTGTCTGCCTCTTGAACGCATCCAGACAGAAGGCATTACCGTAGCTCAATTCGCTTGTTTGGCGCGATGTAATCGGCTGCAAACCACAACACACTACGCGGAAGATTCAGACGGTAAGCACTGCACTTAACTTTACGTGGGCCGCCCAACAATGCACTCTGGATGCGCCTGTGTTTGTGACCTTTTCTGATTTCGGAGTCGATACGACCCTCTACGCTCCTCTACGTCACTCATAAACACAGGGCGCGTTCGCGTGTTGATCTCCTCGCAACCCACTTAAAATCGGCGTCGATACCGTATCCTAAAGCTATTGATATTTACATGATGGATAATTCAATTGTGCTTTAGAATCACGCAGCCTGTTCCGAGAGAAGCTCATGGCTTCTGTCACCAGCGAAGACGACGTCCTGGTAACGAGCTACGATCGCTCCGTTTTCGGCCAAACGGGGACCGGGCACTTCTCACCGATTGCAGCCTACGACCCAGAAACGGACAGAGCGCTCATTATGGACGTCGCTCGATTCAAGTATCCTCCTCACTGGGTTGAGGTCGACCTCATCCACAAAGCCATGCTCTCTGTCGACAATACCAGCAAGAAGACACGAGGTTTTTCTATTTCCTCAAAACTTAATCCTATGTTTTAATTCACAGGCTTTTTCACGCTGAAGCTGCGGTCCGAGACGCGACCTAAGGTGGTTTTCGAACTGAGCACGAAGATCATACTGGAGTCCCGGCAGGAGTTCCGAGAGGCAGTGACGCGTTGGAACGCCTTCCTCGCTGACGGAACTTCTACGGTCGAGGAGATTTGTTCCGTCTTCAAACGCGAATTCGCTCCTTTTGGAGGCGGATGCTGCAATCCCAAGTCTCCGTGCTGCAGTAGAAATGGCATGGCCCAGGCTATGTCCAGCTGCTGTCGGACGATCAGTGAAGCAATTGGAAATACCAAGTTTAATCAACTACTAGGAGTGCGCTGGCTGGCCGCGATGCTTATGGCATGGCCATTTAAGGTAATAACTCTAATCAAGATACAGTATGCCCACACGGTTTTGCAGAAGTCCGAAATGTCTGAGAAGGTTAAGCTCCTAAAAGAATTCATAAAAGAAGACACAAAGGAGTTCGATATTGATTCCAAGAACGAAATCGAGATGCTCAATTGCCAGTTGACCACAATTCTCTGCGATTGTGAAATTAACTAGCATTCCGCACTGGTGCAATAAGTTGCTCAAACCTTTTTCCACACTCGATGCTTTAACCGCACAATAAATACGTCTGTTGCGTAATACATGTGTCTACCGTTGCTTATATTAATCAAAACCTTATCGTACAAAGGGTTTTATGTATATCGATTCCAAGGAAGAACTCTTGTATCAGCTTGTACCAGCGAATTCCACTTAAAAGTAGACCAGTTGGCAGACAGTCTTAAGGTACTTCGCAAAGTCGCGCCTCTTAAGCAGAGATCCTATCTCGAAGGGTTACGTATAAAAAGGGGGCCAATAGTATTACAAAATATCTCGGAAGGTTAAAAGCCGAAGCTGAAGCATATGACGGCAACAGAAGGTGACCTTTCTTAAAAAATGCCTTCTGTCTGAGACAAAACTATGCGTTACACTTCTGTAACACGTCAAATGACGAAACATTAAACTTTAAAACAACACCAACCATTGGTCATTTGTTCTCATTCTGCAAGTTCGCCATTTCCTACAGCATATTTCAGCTGTCCTCTTATGGCTAGGCGTCTCATGCTAAATGACAGTATTTTAAAGTATGAAAAGCAGACCCTGCTCAAACCACAACTGAATTGGTTCCAACGTAACTCAGCAAAAGCGCACAAAATAGTGACCGTATTTTATAACCATTACGGTAGCCTGCTACCACAGAGTCGAACAATCAGATAAAGTCATTTACCTTAATCAATTATGAACCTTGTTTCGCTGACGAAGGCTTCGTTGATAGCACTGAAGATAATATTTTTGTGTTTATAAGCGGAAAAGAGGGCAAAGTTAGCGCACAACACATCCACGAAAGTACAGTATCCTGCCTAGAGGGCAAATGCGTAAAGCGTCGGTTTGCTATGACTTATTGCTGTGGTAAACGCTAGTCCAAACAGTGGAAGGTGGGTTTAGGAGAGGTGGACGGAGGAGGAACGTGGGCTGTCGAAAAGAACTGGAAGACCCTCGAAAGAGAGACGGTTGGCTGCTGTAAGTTATCCCACTCGAGAGATGTCGTCGGCTAATTGACAGTGGTTTTGAGGGGTTCTTCGAGGGGCCGAAGGGCGATGTGAGGAGCGCTCGGAACTGTCTCGCGTTTCCAATGACTCACTTAACAGCTTTTTACGGTGTTTTGCTGCATTTAGCCTCCCGCGGTTTCTGTCTGGTCAGTCGTCCACTCGCTCCGCGTCCCTTCCTAGTACCCTGGAGCATCTTCTGAATCTGTGCAAGCGGTGCGATGAATCTTCTTGGCAGTGCCGTCACTGCGATAAAGCCTCGCATCGACGACACGATTATCGACCGCCTCAACTACTACTACTCTACCGTAATCATTATGGTGATGTCGGTAACGATCACGGCGAAACAATACGTCGGATCTCCCATTCAATGTTGGGTTCCAGCCCAGGTGAACACTAACAATGTTTTTCAGTTAAGAAATGGAGGTAGTACCCAAAGGATAGACTTAATGGCGCTATTTGATGGTCTAAACTGTGCGTACTGTATGCAAAGATGTTTCTACAAAGGGTAGATAAAGGACTGTAAAAATAGGTTGCCATTTCTATGCAAAAGCAGTCAAAAACGATGTCTTCACATAAAGCTTGTGATCACGGGAAAGAAAATCTCCTAATCTCCCAATTAAGGAGCAAAGATCAACACTGGATTAACGCAAACTTTCATTTCAAAAATGACCGTCTTTCCCTGGAAATCGGCGGAGTTGCGTTATTTGATGGCCTAATCTGTGCATACTGTATCCATTGATGTTTGTACAAATTGTCGACGCTTTTACATTGTAAAAACGGTCCAAAGTCCAAACAATTCGCTGTAGTTCAAACACTGAACGATGTCTAAACACGAAGTTTGCGGTCGAATGAAATCTGTTGCCAATATGTTCCATATTTAGTTCACCAAAGCTTGGGAGCAATATGCAGAAAATTACTGTTTTGTCTACAATACATACTGGGTTCCTACAAACGAAGACATTCCTGAGGACATTCAAGAACGGTAAGGTTTGTCCCTATCCAGAGTGCATTCTTTTTCTTTTCAGGACACGCAGGCAACTTATTTATTACCAGTGGGTGCCTTTCCTCATGGCTCTCGAGGCCGGATTCTTCTTCTTGCCCTCCATTTTCTGGGGACAAACAAACGGGAAATCAGGACTGAATCTTACCAATATGATAAAGCTGGCACAGACAGCGAACACAACCGAGGTTTTAGGTTCCGAGAAACCTTTTGAGCCTTGATTTTAGGACGCTGAACGTGACAAGGCAATCGTGACTATATGTCACCAGATTGAAGATAGTGTCCGTCTTCGCCAGGTCCGACTCGAGGGATCGTCTCCCCTATCGCAGTGGTTTAAGTTCGGCCTCATATCGGGATCGTATGTGGCGAAGTGGGACAACGTTTTAGAGGCCCAAGGCTAACACTTCATTTTCAGTGTGTACACTCTGACGAAGGTTTTATACCTGGCTAACGTCATCGGTCAGTTCCTAATGATGAATCAGTTCCTTGGTCAGAATAACCACATGTGGGGAGCGCACATCCTAACGGACATCATCCACGGTCGAGACTGGGAACGCAGCGGAAATTTTCCCCGTATCGTCATTTGTGATTTTCAGGCAAGCATTATATCATCTCTACAAATAGCACATTAAGGAATACCCTTTGGATGTTTTCCGAAAATGTTTTGAAAGGGTTGGGCTGAAAGAAATAGTATCATACAGTGTAAAAGCAGTCCAACGTCTGAGCAAAAAGATCGGAGAAATTCATCTCCTTGAGTTGTCATGCAATAAACTGTAACATTCACGCTGTCCAGGTCCGCACGCTCGGAAACCTTCACCGCTACTCGATCCAATGTGTCCTTGTACTGAATATGTTCAACGAAAAGATCTTCGTCTTCCTCTACTACTGGTTCGTCATCGTTACCATCCTCACCTTCATCGACGCCATCATCTGGACACTCAATACGCGAATCATGTCGAGGCGTATCGCTTATGTGGCTCGGTAGGATGCCCATTAGTAAGTTTTTAAGAACTACCTGGTCTTTTCAGTTATGTGAAAACAACCCCTGAAAACGACTACTTGTTCTCCCAATTCTGCACAAGAAGCATCTCCTCAGATGCGATTCTCCTTCTCCGGCTGATCAGTTCACATTCCAACGAGCTGGTAACCAGCGACGTTCTCAACCTGCTTTGGAAGACGCACACTTCCTCGAAGAACTCGTTGAACAACGTCGGAATCATGCCCAACCACTTTAACCGCCAGGACGGAATAGACTCGAGAAGCTCTTACGAGATGGATGCGCAGCTCGTTTTAATTAAGCACAACGTTTGAGTGTTCAGAGCACCTTAATAAGTGAAATCTAACTATAAATAAAGGAAAACGTGAGCCCGCCCGTGTTTTCATGCGCGCGTCGCCCGAGCAACGTGCCAATAGGGATAGTTCGCGAATGCATTGCGTATGGATGTGGTAAGTTTGCGGGGGATGTTACTAGATTTTCGAGATTATTCACGACGAATTTGCAGAGGAAAACTTGGGCCCTTACGGAAATGGAAATGCTATAAAGTCAGGGAGCTAACCAGTCAGTCTACTAAAATGTTTTTAAGCCACACCATCACTATATTACTCCATCTGACTGATTGTGAGCTCAAAAATTGTACAACCAAACCGTGGAGGATGACTGTCTCATACGGCACTGATACTGCGTGTTTGTTCAGATATTCCTTTTTTTCTTCCAGAGTGACTTCAGAAAGACACCGAAATGACCTTTCGCCTAAGAAGATTGTTGGTGGATGGTCCTGTAAAGATTGAATTTTGTTCGCACTCATGATAGCACGAGAACAGTTCCGTTTTTGTGATATCCTATTGTCTGTTTTCCAGATTCTTGAGAGAAAACACGTGCGAGGAGGCAAATATTTAATATGCGGTCCAAAATGCTCATTTTAGACTGCTTTTTTAATTGTTTGAAAAGCACGCATGATCTGTACATCTAGAGAACAATTGAGAAGGTCTAAAGTTTGTGTAGAGCGTCTCTTGGAGTATGTTCAACGAGTTTCCGCTTCCTTCCTTTGAATCGAGATCCCGTGCGCGTTACTGTGCGGTGGCAGTTGGATGTAATTACTTTAAGAGAGGATGCTGGATGTTATATTTATAATCTTGAAACTGCCGCAACAGATTAGAGGGACATAAGCATAAACCGGTCGCCATGTCCACGCGTAGAAGGTAGAACGGTAGAAGTTTCCCAGAGTATGTCAGCCGGTCGTCGCTATGTGCGTCCGCTTCAGACGTGGAGGCGAAGACAGCGGCGACCGCGTGTTCCAGCGACGTGAACGTACATTCGTTTCATCCGCGAACAGATCGATTTGAACCTTATATAAATAAAAACTGGCACCAACAGTGAAATGGCGCGGCGCAACGTGTTCCTTGAACATTTTGTACAAATCTCAGAGTTTAGAGTCCATATCCGCCGGTTTCGCGCAAAACGCGTTGTGACTGACGTGAGGATATTTTCTGCCAGACGTTGGACTCCCCGGAATGTCAGCATGTTCGACGTGCCAAGATCTACGCACCGTCATCCAGACCAAAGATGAGGAGATTAGAGTAATCGGCCCTACTGACTGTCACCCTTTAAACATGAGTATATTTAGAAGCTACAAGCGACCGCCGCCTCAGCAGAGCGTTCAGCCCAGCTCGAGGTATTTGCACTTTCATTTAGCCTTACTATGTCCTTGTGTTTAGAAAGACAATGAGCTCTTTTTGAACAGAGTTCGTGAGTGCTCTGTTGAGATAGAGAAGCTAAACTCCATCATTGATGCCGAGAAAAGTAAGGCCGTTCAGAGGGAAAATGAACTATCTGCAAAAATCAAGGTTTTGTGTGAAATAACGTCATTTACTGGGTTTCTTACATGTTGCAGGAGCTGGAAAAGCACTTGGTCCAGAGCTCCGGAAAGGCGTCGGGAGACCTGGATCGCATCCTCTCTCAAATCGTCTACAAAGACAACAGAATCTTAGAGTTGAACAATACGATACTGGATAAAGAGCGCCAGATCCTCGACCTTCAAGAAATGTGCCACGAACAAGGCCAAGTAGCACAGGCCAAGAATCAAGCGATGCAAATCGTGCATCAGAAGATCATCGTATGTCATTTATCTTGAACCCTTAGAGTGTCACTGATTATTCATTATTCATCAGGCTTACGAGTCACGTAAGACGTGCGACGCTGGCACAGAGACCGACTTTTCGCTCCTCCCCAGGTCGCCAAAACCTACACGCTCTACCTCACCAGGGCGTGCCATCGCGCAGATAAAGTTCGGAGGCATGTTTCCTTTAAAGAAGGTAGAGTTCTTAGATATGACTTCTTTCAGTCCGCTCCTCTCCACCGCCCTTAGACCCCAGCGAAGACATGTCCTCGTTTACCACCGAACAAAATGGTCTTGAGGAAAACGAGGAGGAACCTGGAACCTCTAAAGTCTATCGTTCCAAGAAGAACCGCAAGAAGGTGACCTTCGACCTTCCCCCTTCGGCTGGTTCTTCCACCATGAATCTGCAAACAGAAGCGAACGCGAATGCTATGCTTGTTGCGGATCTTGGCGCGGAAAATGAAGAACTGAGGCGGGTCATTTCCGACATGGAGAACATAGAGTTTGAAAAATACAAAAAGCAAATTGCAAAGGTAAGGAATTGGGGTGTTCCTTGTGCTGACAACATCCGTTCTTAGCTGGAAGAAGATCTTCAAGCAGCCAAGCATGATGCAAGGAACCAAGTCTTAAAGGCACGAGCCGCTGCCCAGGGCAGAATCAAAGACATGGAGGAGCGTATCGCAAGCATGCAAGAGCAGTACTTTGACGAGGTAACTTGTAAAAATTGACAAAACTTTATTTGGGAGATGTAACAGACGGAACAGCTGCGAACAAGGATCGAAAAGCTTACGGAAGATCGAGAATGGGCTTTGTTGGAGAAGGCCAGACTCCAGGACGAAGTTGATGCCTGCAAGATGAAACTTCACGACTTGCACGAGAAGTTCAGAGAGAACGAAGAGACTACCTTCGAGCTGAACAACCGTCTCGCACAGGAGGCCCAATTCTCGGAACGCCTTGCCGACGATGTTCAGGAGGCGCAGTTCACCGCCAACCAGCTCCTTGAACAGAAGCAGATGATCCTGGATGACGTGGAGAGGCTCAAGGGTATTCAGAAAGGGATATATAACGTTTTAACACGATGTCTTTATAGAAGCACTCTTTGCACAGGATGAACTCATTGGAGTCCTCGAAGCCGATATTACCATCTACGAAGAACACATTGGAATTCTGCGCGAGAGTCTTGGCGCATCGAAGAAGGAGAATTACCAGATTATTAAGTCCAAAGCTTTCGAGACGAAGCTACGCGCGTTGGAGAAAGAGAAGGACCAGATGGATAAGCGCAACAACGGTAAGCGATAATTTACTACAGAGTGTAGTATCTACAATCTCTCAGACAATTTATGGCCTTTCTGGGAAAAGGGTTGTTCGAGCTGGATAGGGGCGATGCTCGTTTGCGCGGTCGATTGGTATTGAGGGTAAGCGGTTTGCTGGAAACGGTAGGAAAGACTGGGAGCACCTCCATCGGAGGTTATCAGCTGCAACATCATGGATATGGTCGCCTTAAAGGAATCCTCTTACTTCACAGTTACAAAGAGTGCAGACGGGTGCTCGTTTGGAATACAAACAGCAGTAGAGTCCACAAGGGAAGCAGAAGACCCCATATAGGATGCCGGTCCACGTGAATGTATTCTTCACTGATTGCGACTGGCACAGCGGACACACATCCATGGTGTCATCGGCGCGCTCCTGTTCTAAAGTGGCGAAAATCCGAATACAATGTTAAACACGGTGTGCCGAAAGAGTAGGCGCGCCCCCGACAGCCCATAGGATATCGATTGATTACCGCAGCCGAAGGCCTGTGCGCGAAATTATGGCTGCACGAATCCGCCCCATGTGAAAGTTGCAAATCCGTCGGTGTGCGACCAGTCGTCCAGCGCTGTGTAAGCGTCATAAATTTGATTGACGACACCTTCGGAAGCACGTACATATTGAAAGGGAGAAGGGGGGACGGTCGGAATGCGCAACACCCCCTCGGAAACTGGTGAATGATCACCGTTCGTTCATCGTCGTGTTCTTTTTGCATGAGTCAACATAAACTGTTTTCTCTTCCACGGAAAGGGCGATGCTCCCACAACAGCCCATCCGCACGGAACACACGTTTACCATCTTGCGATAAGCAGTGTTCTTCAGAGGCGCCCGAAAACTTTCGCGGGACTGTTCCTAAGATTTAATTTTTTTCATGTTAAGATGAACGTCTGCGCACAAAGGCTCTGAACAAGAAGGTTAAGACGCTACAGACTGAGAACGACGTTTTGCGTAAAAAACTCCGTGAAGCCGAGGTGGCCTTGGAAGTCTCGATCGGACCTCTGCGAACTCACCTTCATGAAGAGCCATTGCAACCGGCAAGCAGTGCTGAGGGGTTGAACACCACTGTGGAGGAAGTAGACAATACTAAACAGAATCTCCTGGAAGCCGTTGATTCTGGTAACGTCGACCTACAGACCGACTACACGCGCCTCAAAGAGAAGAATGAGATCCTATCCCGGGAGATCGGTGAGCTGCGAGAGAGGGTCGCGGCCGCTGAGTCAGCGAAGGTATGAATAATGTCCTCTGATTCATTTTGTTTTTTAATCTATTTAGAACTGCGAACCCTCACTTCTCTCTAAGGAAGCAGTTATCCAAAAAGTGGAAACTGATCAGTACATGCTCGAGAAGGTAACTGGTTGCACTTATATCAGCTATTTTAAGTGCACATTCAGCTTCGCGCTTTGGCATCGTCATTCGGCAATCAGCATCTCAGTGTTGACGCCGTGCTGGAAAGGGTCCGACTTCTGGAACAAAAGCTGGCCGAAAGCACTGACAACATAGGAAAGGTCAAACAAAGAATTCAGTCGGTCCTAGAAGAAAACGTGGAATTAAAGAAGGAAATTATCCGCATGGAATCTGACAGTTCCACAGAACGAATGGCAGACGCAGAACTTCTTGAGCAGATGCGAAACACGATACTCGAGTTGAGGGCGGAAAACTTTGATTTGAGAGAGTCGTTGACAAGCGTACGCTCAGTAAGGAACGACGACTGTCCCTCGCTGTCCGATCAAGTGCAGATTAAGACAATGGAGCAGGAGATGGCAGAACTCCAAAAGCAAAATTGCCAATTGGAAGTAGACTCCGAAATCCTAACACAAGAAGCACTGCAGAAGAGCGCACCACAGCAGGAACCAAACATAGTCCAAAAGTTGCAGACGAATATCTTGCTGCTGGAAGAAGAGATCGATCAGATGCAGTCTGAGAGACTTGCCAAAGACGAGAAACTTAAGGAACGAGTGCAAGGAATTGAAGAGAAGCTTGTGGAGAAGGATGAATTAATCGTCTCGCTGCAAAGCACCATTGGAGGTCTGCTGCATGAGAACAATAGTCTCAAGGATGAAATACAGTCAAGCGAGGAAGCGCTCGAAGACATGCGGAAGAAGCTGGAGGACAATCACTCGCAGGAGAATGCACAAACCATAGTCTATCTTCAAGATCAACTTGAGGCCGTTCTAAAAGAGAATGCTTCGTTGGTAGAGGAGAGAACGGTGGATGAGGAGACACTAGAGGCTCTTCGCAGAGAACTAGTTGAGGCGAACACCGACTGTGAGAAGCTACGTATAGTGAACGAACTGCTGCACTCTCAGAAGTGCGAAATTGAGAACGAACTGGAAGTCGTCAGGAGCGAGTTTGCCGCTCTGGCAAGCGAACAGAAGAGCGACGCTTCTAAGATCTCGTCCCTTAAGGGTGAGGAGATCTTTCAACGGTTCAATTCCATAACGAATTTAATTGTAGATTATGTAGAAGAGCTTACTGCGAAATTAGGCGAAGCCGAAGCGGCGAAAACGCAGATAGAAGAGCTTCAGAGCGACATACATAATCTGATGTCGGAGGTGGTGACACTCCGAGAGGAGAACGAGGAGCTTCTAAGGCGTCCTACTCGCACCGAGTGCGCTTCATCGACTCAGGAGCGCGAGGAACTCCCAATGGACGGTACGACGTTTGCCCCAAAACTCCTCACAACTTTACTTATCTAGCAAGCGAACTCTTCGGAGGAGAAACCGCGGAACTCACCAAAACGGCAAGCGGATGCCTCTTGCTCGAGAATCAGCTTCTACGCGATTGCGTTTCGGAAACTAACCGAATGCATGACGACCTGACTTCGGACGTGAATCAGATGATGATTCTCAACCAGGAACTGGAAAACGCTGTCGATGCCTTGAAGGGAGAAATATGGTCGCTGAACAACAGGCTAAAGGCAGTAAGTTGTGACTAGACAGCAATAGTAATCCCGAGTATCTGAACTTTTAGTGCTTTGTGGAGCGCGAAGAGTTGATCGGTAAACTAGACTCCTCCTTTGAAACGGAAAAAGCCTACCGCGACCTGCAGAAAGCTTATAACGCATTGATCTCAAAGAAAACTTGTGATCGCGGTACAGATCCTATGGAAGCCTCCACGGTGGACGACAAAACGGTGCGTTTTTTCACCCTTGTAATTCTAACGCGAATATAATATAGTCCCAAGACTTTCCTCAAGCCGCCTAAATCCCGTCCGATTACTTCGAAATGTTCCCTTGTGAGCCTGACTGCTTTTCCATCACCCCACCCTTTTCAAAGTCCAAATCCAAACAGTTTTGCTGAAAAAGAGGTGATGAGAAAGAGGGGGTTACGGTAAGAGAACACTATTGTACTGTGTTCCTCTGTAGTGCTAATCGGTGTCCTATATGGCGTAAGGAAATCCCCAAGTCTCTGCAGAGCGCGACCCTGTATAAATCCCATGTATTCTTTGGGTTTCGCATGTTTTTACCTGATTGTTACAGCCCTACAGCGATCTTCTCGCATCACTTGGAGAAGAATTGAAGAACCTCCGGGATAGCGACCTACACGTCGTTCGTGAAGACCTTGGCCACATGACCGTGGTGTTCAGCGAAATGCAATCGTCTGTAAAGTCCCTTCTCCAAAATATTCTTGATGAGTCAGGTGAGCACAATTTCTTATTACAGTACCTTTATGGCTTTCTGTTCTTCTGCATGCACTTTTCCGTTCGTCGTGGTGCACCCGCCATCAAAAGAAACCCAAAATTTATGCGCACTAACGTTGCAGCCAGGCGCTCCATGCCATCTCCGACTTCTCTTCAACTCGCCATTTTAGCAGCAAAACTGACGACGAAGCAGGCGGACAACGACGCCCTCTTCCGAGCTAACAGCGAACTCGCTCACACCAACGTTGCTCTGCAGAACCAAATCGAGGAGCTACATGAGAAGCTCGAAGAAGCTCGGGAGATGAATGACCGCTTTATAAGCGATGGAAACCAAACAGCCGAGGAGAAGATAGCTCAGTTCAAGAACACCATCAGAAGTCTCGAAGACCGTCTGGAGTTGACAGAGAACTTGAACAAAGAGCTCGAAGATAAGTGCTACGAAGCAGAGCAGCGTGAAAAGGTCGTCGAGGAAGAGATTCGTTGCCTCGAGCATCGAGTAGCAGAGCTCACCAAAGCGAAGGAGGAAGTAGTGGAGACAGGTGGCTGGGATGATTGGAACGCTGACCAGTCAGATGGCGAGGAGACCAAACAGTCCGTTCCGGACCCAGAATCCCACGTTGGGAAGTGCAGCCAATGTGTGCTAAAAGACGGTGAACTATCTGCATTGAGGGACGAGGTTCAAGACAAGGAACAAGAAATCGCTTTCTTGAAAGAGAGAAAATGTCCTCGGTGTGTGGAGAAAGACGAACAGCTCATGGAAATGTCCCTAAACGTGACCCAGAAGAGTGAGGAAATAGCGTCGCTGAATGAAGAATGGAGCAAAAGACTGGAATTAGAGAGATTGGATTGCGGAAGACAGTTGGCCGAATGCAGCGCCAGACAAAACGCAGTCGAAAGTGGTTGGGACGATTGGAACGAGTGTGAAAAATGCGTCGAGAAGGAGGCTTCTTTGAAGCAGATAACAGGAGCCCTAGCTCTAATGGAGAAACAGATTAGTGACGATGCGAAACCTTGTGACCACTGCGCCGAGAAGGAAGAATCTCTCAGCGAACTGTCGCTATTGCTGACCTTACGAAGTGAGCAAATCGCGGAACTGATGCAGAGATGTGAAGACTACCAGGAGAAGTGCAATCATCTGGCTGAGGAACGAGAAACAAGGGCGAACAAGACGCAAGAAGGATGGGATGATTGGAATGAGGAGTGTCAAAACTGCGCGGACAAGGAGCATATGCTAGAAGCTGCTAATCAGAAGCTAAACGCTAAGAATGAGGAGATTGAGATTCTTAGGGACAGTCTGGCAGAAAAGGAGGCGCTGTTGCAAGAAACGTGTCCTGCATGTGTTGAGAAGGAGGAAACTCTTTCTACGCTGGCCGTCCAGATCGCGAAAAGCAAGGAGGAAATGAAGGCTGTCAAGGAGTCCTACGAACAGAAGCGTGTCAGTTACGAAGAAAAGATCGAAGAGTTCCAGAGGAACACCGAAGGCGTCTCTGCTCAAGAAGATGGCTGGGGAGAGTGGAATGAGTGTGGCACATGTAGTGAGAAGGATTTGGCGATACAACGTCTAGCAGACACGCTCAAAGACAAACAGGATGCCATCGAGTTCCTGGACCATGAAGTGACCAGACTCAGAGAACTTTCGAAGGAACCCTGCTCGCAGTGCAACCGGAAAGATAAGAACATTACCGACCTATCCGCCAAACTGAAGACTGCAACTGAAAGCATCGCCTTCTTGAAGAATGCACAGTCCAGCCCGGAGACCGAAGGCTCTAACGACTGGAGCGATTTCAATGCAGAGGGATCGAGCTTCAAGCTCAAGGACGCCCATGCCGAGCTGCGGATGGTGCAAAAACAGATTGAAACGTTGCGGAAGATCGCTGCCAGCGAAATAACATCCATGGCTTTGCATTTCCAGAACGCTTTGCAAACGCTCGCGACGATGCATGCGAACAAGGAGAAAAGCACAAAGCAGACTCTGCTAACGTGGAAAAAGAAGATGCTATCCTTGAAGAAGCAAAATGAACTTCTAAAGGACAGCGAATGCCGACTAACCGATTCCACAGACACGTACGCACGTCAGCTCGAGGAACTGCAACAGACCTATGAAAACCTTAAGAAGCTTCTCGCCGAGAAGGACGCTCTCTTAGAAATCGAAAAGCGGTTTGTTTACACTTTGGAGTCACCAGGTGCTAAGAGTTTACTATTTTAGTGAAAAAGTTCTTATGGATGAAGTAGCAAGATCGCTTAAAGCAGACGCGAACAAAGCGGCACAAGAAATTCGGGAGTTGCAGGAGGCGGTCGCTCAAAAGGAGACGACAATCGAAGAACTCAAACAGTCCGCACTCTCCGAAACGTCCAACGCCTCGTCGAAGGACAACGAGGTATGTGGAAGTTTACAGCCTAACAACTTGACGATTATGATTCTGACCTCGATTTTCCTAAGATTGATCTCTTTTTAGAACAAACTAGCCGAGGTGCAGCTTCAACGGGACGAAGCCAACCGGAAGGTGCTGGAGCTGCAAAAGAAGCTCCGAAGTATTCAGGACAAAAGGCGGCTGTCTATCTCATCCAAGCTCTCGAACTCTACTTCGTCGCAGTTCGCAGTAAATGAGATAAGCGAGCCGGACACACTGCTTTCTCAGGACTTGGTTATTTCAAAACCGGTGATGACTAGCACGATCAGTGCAACTCCTGCCCCAGCAAAGCACTATTCTGAGGTGAGCGGAGGGGATGACCCGATCCGTCGACGTGTCAAGAAATAGTGATATTTCCCTTTGGGGATGTTGTGCCTTACTGTACAATAATTTATTTCAAGAGTTATGTAAGGTTCTCTGCAAGCCGAATCAGAGCGAAACTAATAAAGATACAGTTGTTATTTGTTGCCTACAGGGTGCAAATTTAATGATGTAGCGTCATTTCTTTGTACTCTTTTGACCTGAAAGATCTGTATGTTGGAAAAGGGTAAAAAAGGAGATTTTCTAAAATGAAAGTCTTTGCACGCGGTAACGCACATATCAAAGAACAAACAGGAGCCGCTCCGATGATATGTATTTCCCGGGTATGTCGTAAAACAGAGAGTATCTATCTTAAAGCAAATATAGGAAATAGGAATTTGGGGACTGTTTTACTCAAGATGTGTCAAATTAACATCGACACATATCCTCAATCGATTTCGGAAAGCAAGGTACTTCTGAGTCCCATGAGGCATGTAAAGGAAAACAAATAGGTCCGGTAGGAATAGTAGGACCTTGCCCACAGAGTCGAGAAGACCATCGAGTGTATTAGCTGTTTGGCAGATCATAGAGTTGATAGAGTGCGTTATTCCCCATAAGCCTTTGTAGTCGCTAAAGTTCGTTTTAGAAAACATGGGCCGCAACAGTCCAAAGATGATTACGTCTATTTTGAAAATTTTTTACAATGGAGCCTCAAGGTGGCTATTTTAAATAAAATTTCACTTTTTGTGCCTTTAAAAATGTTTACATATGACACGGACTGCTTCGCAGAGCTGGTTTTCTGGTCGGGCTTTTGGATCGCACCAGGTTCGGGTACCCACCTCTGTTGGTTCGTGTGTTCCGTGGCAAGTTACAACTGTTTTTACATGACACATCATTCATTTGGCACTCTGTATAGTCGACTCCAGGAAATCGCCATGAATGTTAAAAGGCGTTTTGGCAGTTCAATATCAAGCTAGTCCCAGGAAATGCTTATCGGAGATGAGTGTGTATGGTGTCACGCAACCGATGGCGTCGGGCAGTGGTCATTACGCGATCGATCGCAGTGTTTGAATTGTGCAAGACACTTTCGGACTTCGAAGGCCTCCGGCTGCTATTGCACCAGCTGCAACGGGCGCGTGCGTCCAGTCGTCCAGCAACTGCATTTCTCTCTCGCGTGCTCGTCTAGCCAGCCCACTGGACCCTAGCTATCGTCCCCTCGACCACCAGTGGTTTGCGCTGAAGCGTGTGCGAACTGGAGACAAGCACCGCCCCCATTTTGACAAACAGCTTTGAAGTCGTCCCGTTCGTATCGCAACGAGCGATGTAGTACTCCCTCGGCAAAATTCAATCTATCCGCTCCTGTTACCGTGGGTGCTGCTTCAAGCCCCGTCCGTCTCTTAAAAACTATTTGGATCGGTGTAGGGCACTCCACCTTCGGAATCTCCTCTTTTGCAGTGGCGGTGACACTGTATGTGTATTGGCGCAAACTATATATGTATGTGTGTCAGCCGCACGATGTGGTTTTGCTTTGAGTGATTCGGCGATTTTTATTCCAATTGGTTGTCGCGCAGAACACTTGTGAATTGCGATAGACCGCCCATGACAAAGCCAGGATCCGGCGCTCTGAAGACAACCGGTAGGAACGACTCTGAATGTCTTGTCGACTCTGCGATGCTCGCCCACTTTCTCTCCCCTCACAGTCGCTGACCACCACTGACGTCGCAGCTGGTTCGAGCGCCCATTTCATCCGTCCATTCATACATTCCATTTCGCTAAAATTCAGTGTATGCACCCGGCATTAGTCATCTCACCCGTGCAACCCACTTTAATACCTTCAATACTCACAGCTTTACTCTATATGCATACACATGTTATCGCGGGATGTAAACATACCGTAATCAGAGTTGAGGGTATTTGCATTGCAGGTTAATTTAACCGTCTTGGGCGTAATGTAGCAGCTCAACGCTGTCCAAAGGGTGTTGACCCGTCTTCATCGTGATGTCACTCTGGCATCAGCGCATGGTCAACCAGTCGTTCCTTTGAGTGGACAACTCGTGGGTGCGGCAGCGAGCAGAGGATCACAGCTTCATTCGTCAAGGAACTCTTCGTCCCCTCTTATGCGGTTTTGTAGGTTCACGATTCGTGTCTCTCATCAGTGATCTGTTTTCAGATTTTTACAAACAATGATTGTCTTCACTGAATCGGCCGTTCAAATCGCAAATGCCGGAAGGTGATTCCGTAACCCCCGGTGACTGTAAATAAATGACCCACACTCTTATCGTGCTTTTCAAATGTTGAGGAAATCGACGAAAAAACGCGGTACTGCCCTTCATCGCCTGTTTTGTAGTGAGATTCAACTTCATTTCTTAATTTCCATCTTTATGTGTAATAACTTTGTAATACTTACGTACTTCGCCGCAACTCAGCCACACTGCCAGCTGTGCGTTTTCACTCCGAGGCGCACGGTCCTTGTTTTTTCAAACTTGTATATTACCACTCATGTCTAGTCTTTCATGCACCGCATCCAACCTCCCTCCCCTCTCCCTCGCAGTTACTTTCGATTATTGCCTTTATAAGCGCTACTCACTCCTTGTATGTCCTTCTTTCCGATGACGAATCGAAATTGTGTCCAATGTTCAGCTCAAGTGCCCACATGTCCTTCATAAATTTTTGGAAAAACACTTGTCACAATCCAAACAACGTAAGAAGTTCCTGGAATAGATCGAATAGCTGCACACACGTGCATACGGAAGAAAGCTGCTGGCACGATCGTTAACGGAATCTTGGTTCCCAACTGCCAGGTGAAAACTTCTGCTGTTAGCAAGCAAGACAATATTGGAATGAACTATGAACTCAATAGCAAGTCACTGCGGGAAAAGCGCGAGATGTGTCTACAGTAGAAATGTTGAAAGCATAAAATCCGTGGACGTGTGACGATGTGCTAATGATTCTGAAGGTTTCAGTTGTGTCGGAGTTCAAGTGCAACAGTGAATATATATCTCACAAAGACAAGAATTACATAGTGCTTGGCAACGATGTCGATCCGTAATTAAAATGGCCGCTCGACGGGCCGTAACTCCAAAATTATTTCCGTCTGGCCGAAGTATGGACTTCTGAATATTTTTGAATTCTGGGCTTCTGAATCCAGTCACCAGATAGTCCTATAAAGATGTAGAAAATGAGACTTCACTCAGATTCGTGAACCTTTAACAAATGAAGAGCGAGGCAATCCAAACTTTGCAAGGGCGACTGGGAAGGCTAAGTCTCGGCACGATTGACCTGACTACCGTAATTTGGTAGAACAATGTCTGAAGGTTCGAGAAGGATAATCTGTGACTCTTCCTGGGAGGAATTGGAGGGATGTTCCGTTGGCGGTCTTCCTTTTTTACTCGCCTAATGCAGATTCTACGGATTCTTAATTATTCGCATTTTTTGCTGACGTAGAGTATATGAGTATGTTGTTGATCTGCGCTCCATATGTATAGAAACGTTCCAATCTTGTTGACTCTTTCAGGAGAACTTGTTCAACATGCTGCCTGTCCAAATTTTGCACCACAATGCTACTGAAGAGCGTGGAGAGGCAGCTCGACTTTCCTCGTTTGTGGGTGCTATTGCCATAGGAGATCTTGTGAAATCAACTCTTGGACCGAAAGGAATGGTATTGATCTAAACTGCGCTCTAATTTTACTACTTATTTGCAGGACAAAATCCTTGTGTCTGGAGATGGTGAGCACCAAAACGTTTCGGTCACTAATGACGGTGCCACGATTTTGAAATCAATCGGAGTTGACAACCCTGCCGCGAAAGTGTTGGTTGGTGAGTTCCTTGACAATATATCCTCTCTAATAACGCGGTTATAGATGTATCCATGACACAAGACAGTGAGGTTGGCGATGGCACCACCTCTGTTACAGTTTTTGCTGCCGAACTTCTTAGGGAGGCCGAAAAGCTTGTTGATAAGCGAATTCATCCCCAGACTATTATTCAAGGATACCGAAAGGCGCTGAAAATCGCTCAAGCTGCTCTGAAGGAATCAGCGGTAAAGTCCGGAACCAACATGTAACAAAAATCATTATGCTTCGGAAACATTTCGTTTTACTTTAGCGAAGAGCTCCGCGAAGATCTGCTTAAAATCGCTCGTACCACATTGAGTTCGAAGATTCTGAACCAACACAAGGAGCATTTTGCCAAACTGGCTGTGGATGCTGTTCTGCGCTTGAAGGGATCAGGAAATCTGGACGCTATCCAGATCATTAAGAAGCTTGGAGGTTCTATGAATGAAAGTTATTTGGATGAAGGTATGTGCCATTAACTAATCCCATATTCTTTGTACTACGGATATTTTACAGGATTCTTGCTGGAGAAGAAACCTGGCATGTACCAGCCAGAACGAGTAGAGAACGCCAAAATTCTGATTGCAAATACTCCTATGGACACAGACAAAATTAAGGTCTTCGGAACGCGCGTTCGTGTGGAGTCTGTCGCTAAAGTCGCTGAAATCGAAGCCGCTGAGAAGCAGAAGATGAAGGAAAAGGTACAAGTTCCTTCCAAAGCTGTTCCTCATTAACACATTTTTAGGTGGAGAAGATTGCTGCACATAATATCAATGTGTTTATCAACCGCCAACTTATCTACAACTACCCTGAGCAGCTGTTCGCCGACCATAAAATCATGGCCATTGAGCATGCTGACTTCGAAGGCATTGAAAGGCTTGCGTTGGTTCTGGGAGGCGAAATTGTTTCTACCTTTGACACTCCTGGAGCTGTTACGTACGGAAGTTGTGATCTGATTGAGAAGGTCACCATTGGCGAAGATACACTGCTCCGTTTCTTTGGAGTTCCTCTTGGTGAGGCATGCTCAGTTGTCCTCCGTGGCGCTACTCAGCAAATCCTTGATGAAGCTGAACGCTCACTTCATGATGCTCTTTGCGTTCTTGTAACACATGTAAAGGAAGCGCGAACTGTCGCTGGAGCGGGAGCTTCGGAGATTTTAATGTCCTCAGCTGTCATGATTGAGAGCCAGAAAGTTGCGGGCAAGGAAGCTATTGCAGTGGAAGCCTTTGCCCGTGCTCTTGCTCAACTGCCGACCATTATCTGTGACAATGCGGGGCTCGACAGTGCTGAGCTCGTCACTCAGCTACGATCTGAGCATGCCAACGGAAATCACCGTATGGGTATCGACATTGAGAAGGGCCAAGTCGCAGATGTTGTGGAACTTGGTGTAATTGAATCGTATAATGTGAAGATGTGCATGATCTCGAGTGCAGCTGAAGCCGCCGAGCAGGTAAGAGTGAAGCATTACTAAAAGTTCTGATCATTTTAAATTATTTAGATTCTCCGTGTTGACGACATCATCAAATGTGCTCCTCGCCCGCGTAATCCGGATCGTCGACCCTGCTAAAAATGGTTGATCCTTGTTTGCTTATCATGCTTAGCGGTTCATGGATGTTCTCTTTTTTTGATTGTTGATGCGTTTTGTTTGTTTTCCATTCTGCTTATAACGGTTATAAACTGCTGATAATTGATTCATCTAATTAGCCACGTCCCATACCAGCAGGTAGCACCGTGCAACTCCAACAAAAAGGTTGTGGAAAGCTTTTCATCCAAGTCAGTTATACTCTAGACAGACACGCACGAAACCACCATTGGGACTCCAGAGAAACTGCTCTCCGTGTGACCATTGACAGTAAAACCATTGCTCTCCATGTGACCATTGACAGTAAAACTCCTGACTCTGATTTTCAATGGTGGGTTTATAAGCTCTACAAGAAGTCTGCAAAATAAGCCATTTATTTACGTCATGGCATAAATAACTTGAAATACTTAACTGCACAATGTGCATACCAAATAACTCTCAATAACAACAAATAGAAACGATGATGAGGATATTGCAGCTAGGCAGTCACAAACGTAAACCATCTAGCAAATCGAGCCTTGATCGTAAGAGCCTCAGCTGGAGAAGTAACTTCCGAAGTTCTCGTCGAGTCGTTTTCATACGAGGACGTGCTAAACAGCCAGTCTTCGTATCGGATGCGCTGCAATTCGTACACAAAGGAGTCATCACTGTTAGGCGGAAGGACAATGCCAGCCGCTCCGGACGGTGCCTCGTTTAAGCCTGAAACGATAACCTCATCAAAGGCGTAATGTTTTCACAAACGTACTCCGGGTACGACGGCGAATGGTAATTGACGAAGGGCTGCGCTTTCTGGCAGGCAGCTTAAGCGATTTTGTTGATGATCTCTTCGATGAGTTTGATGTTTGCTTCTTCGATGACTTCGACTCATGCTTCTTTGATTTACCCTTGTTGTCGACAATGAGCGAATCTTGGTACTTTCCACGGACTAGGGGATCATTAAAGAACTCAGTGTCGTTCAGGGACATCGTATCATCGTTCTCCAACACGGTGTTCGCCGTAACACCAACAGCTATGTATTCGGAAACATCGGGTTCTTCAGGATTATGGCGATGTGCGAGCCGTGCGTACTCAATATCATCCGAGCTGATGGAGATAACGGAGACCTAAAACACTTATGCATGTTACCACGCAAAATGAGCAAAGGACTTACACTTGGACACCAACGTCGGCAAAAAGCGGGACAAAGATCCGAGAAGCGCATAGTGACAGATCGGTCAGCGGGTGATGGCCACACGGAGACGCTGCGTTAACTCACAATGTTGTCTCTGGCTATCGCTGTAGGACCCAGATGTCTGTGTTTGAATTCACATCACTGGAACCTGGAAATGCCTACCATGCACACACATCTCTCACACGTCGATAGATGAGAACCTTGTGAGTTGTTCAACAGTGCAGCGTTCTCGTATGTTCAGAACCTTCTAGTGAGGTTGCGGCTTTGTGACCCTGAATCATCAATGTTTCCTAGCGAACGCTATGCATTGCAAGCATCTGCTCGTCAGCAATAAGCGTTTCTTCAGCCGAACTGGCGTTTCATTCGCACTTGGCTTTTCGCATATTGGTGTGAATTCAACCCTTCGAACTTTATGTGCAATGAACGCCGCTCCTTCAGCGAAGGAAACCGAACCCTCTAATGTCTTCTGAGAATGTGTTCCACTTCCACATAGCACACACGATAGAAGTCCAATTGTAAATGCCGGAGTCGGCATTGTCGAGAAGGTAAGACACGTCAAGCTTCTCCCGAATATTTCACTATCCGAATTTATAAAGCTAGAAACGCAAACGAAAGCCTAAGACGATAAGATATAGGGAATCGTCAGTAAATTTAGGCTGCTGCACCTCTCCATACGCAAAATAAATCGTCTCCGTTTGTGATCGTACATATGGCAAAGAATTCTTATTCTAGTTCATCCTTGTGCTATGCGACCGCTGTGTGAAGCATGATCGAACTCGCTTTCGGCCACGAACACATACTATGGCTGCAGTTGAAACATTTCTGGTACGCACTCAGCTGCGATGGCGAAGACGACTGTAACTTTAAATATGCAGTCGTACGTACAAGCTTCAGTCCAATACTGTTGTATAACCGCTATCATTAAGTGTGCCCTGCAACGTGAGTTGGTTTCACATCCAAACAATAAGGAATTCGGCATTTAATGTGAAAAAAATTGGAAGATAATGATGAAACTGTGGGAGACTGTTGCTCGTCGTAACGGTGAATTCATCAGGAACGAACGTTTTTCAGAATTGAAAGTGTCACTTTAAGACTTTTTCTCTCTAACAACCCACACGTGTAAGAACAGTTATTAATCCATTTTGCTCGGTGATTGCGTCTACATGTGAACGTCACATTTCTCCTTATCAGTGCTGCCGGTAGTGCACTAGTCGCTGCACTGCGAAGAGCATATAGCTTCCCGGTGTGATGGTTCTTATATGTAGAATTTCAGATTCGCACTTTTGTGATTTCTCAGAGGATGTCGTACTCGGACGATGAGGTCTCCTATGAGTAAGTACAGCAGTCTTCGTTCCAGATCCTTCGGTTTCGCTTGCAGATATACACGGAAAACGGTTGAAATCGATGACGATAATATTTCACTGATTTCCTACCAGTCCACTGGAAGTCAAGTAGGATAAAATGAAACACAGAGACCCTGTATAACCTTAATCTTTACAGCTTTGGTCTATTCTTGTCCGCGTCTTCTTGGCGTTCGTCTTTCTTGGATTGGGTGTCGGAGCGGTTGTCTACTCAGTCATAAATGGTAAGTACTCGTTTCTGTAGCCATTCAACGACTATTTCAGCCGAAAAACATGATAACCTGGTGTGGAAGACGGAGTACTTTAATGCGAACGTCAGCCAACAATGCGATCATGGCATCCTCACAATAGAAGAACGACTTGTTGGAAACTCTACCAGCGATTACAAACAAAACAAAGTACTTCCTTCTTAGTCTTCGAATGTATATGTAACAGTTAACTGTAGATTACGAAGATTGGGATGGTATGGGTTCAAGATGCCCAGGAACAACGCCTTTACCATAAGATTGGACTGGACAACGACTGGAAAGCTACCTACTACATCTTCGAAAAGGGCGCCATCATTGACACCCCGGAGGTATTTTCAAAGAAAGGTCCACAACGTAATTGCGATAGGGATGCAACCGGACAAATGATTTGTATTACGACAAGTATCTTGAGCAGTTTGGGTTGGGTTCCTTGCGGAAAAGCCGAAGCGAATCTGTGAGGATTAACAAATATGAGACTAATGTGTTCGTTTACGAAGGCGAACCAGGACCAGAAGCCAACTATGAAGGCAATCATCCTGACCTAGTCTTCGGTTTCTCCGCCGAAAGCACAGGTTGGCGATAAACATTGTCTGAAGCTACACTATTGCGGCGCTATTGAGGGGCTACTCTGGGATGGATGGCTTACTTTCCGCCTAGCAATGACACTCAGGTCTACAAGCAGGAGTACTGGTTTGCGAGGATGGTGGTGAAGATTCCAGATGCAGAAATTTTCCTCTACCCTCAACATTGCATGTAAAATGCTCTGCTTATCGGTTTGGTGTGCTTGTTTTATCCGAACAAGAATAAACAATGTATTTACTCGAGTGAACCTGTACTAGACTAAGGGTGGGCGAACGAGGCGAGCGTTTGTGGTACTTCATTGGGTGGATAGGAGAGTGGCGCACAAGCCAAATTTTCTCGTCTTTTCCGATTTTCGCACATCGTGACCTTCATTTGTTATCCATTTGTTAAGGACGTGTGAATTCTGCTTGTCATCTAATGATCTTACATCATGCTTAAGCATCGTCCTGGACGGTCTTATGCAAAAGAGCATGAAGAGCACCTATGTCGAACGTCTGAACTAAAGTCCACTATTTAAGGTCTACAAGATACTCACACCGTTACAGTTCTTCATCCCACGTCAAGAGGTCAAAAACAACAAAACTGAAATCAAAATCAAAAAGCAATTAGAGTTTGAATTCGACTCTGCCAGTGGAAAGCGTTTGCCGAAAACCCCACTTGACCAATGGAATGTAATGGGTCTGGTTAACAGGTTTTCGCTTGCAGAACGCGAAAATAATGTGAAGTTGGGAATTCCCCAAATTCAAAAGAAGACAAGCTTGGTTCCCTTCTTTGCTAAAATAGAAAAGAGCAATCAGAAGGTGCTTCTCGAAGGCCAGATGAGAAGATTCGATAACCTGGAAAATTTTCTCTTACACGCTTGGAGACGTTTATGCCAAATTCTTGGACAACTATAAAGAGGCGAGCGGTGCTACTGCTAGTTTTATATGCAGACCACACACGTTGCGCCAATCTGTAATCACACGCACTCCATATGACATATGAACCCATCCAATGCTATGGACCAGTGTCATCGGTTGGAGATTTTTCAGGTTTCAGGTCTCGAGTTTGCCGGTAACACTTTACGAGCGACATAGAAACGTTCAGCGACGTGTGTTTCGACCGAGGTCGCAGGAGCGAGCTTAAACAGGTCCTTCGGGCCATGATACTTTATTAAAAATCAAAGACACTGTTTGTAACATTTCCAGAGTACGTGCTCTTCGCATTTTAGGACGCACTTTACAAACATCTTGACGTTCTATCTTCAAAGACATCAGCAAAAAGTGTCGCTTAACAAATAATCTGAAATAATATCGCTGCTATCAAAACAGCTTCACTGAGCCAGAAAGTCGACGCAAACGACGTGGGTGCTGCTGCAAGTCTGCAATGTGGAGTTGTTAGACTCTCAGTACCGTCGACGGGTCTTACGCTTTACTTCGTTTTTGTGTAGCGTTCACAATTTCGGGGATTGGTTGGATCGTCATGTTTTCGGGAGGTGTATTCTCGAATACAACCGATGTAATTTCGTCCTGGGCATTGCAAAATTTTTGTTCTATACAGATGTCCTTCGTGGGCATGTCTCGAAGCTTGTTTATGTTGATGTCGGTAATCCTCTCGTTGCAGATCAAGAGTTTGTCTTTGTCGTCCTTGCCTATTTTTTCACACGAACTGAGGAGTTCCTGGAAACACATAACACGTTATGCCATCTGGAACAGAGGCCATACCTTCTGGAAATTGGCATTCTCTTTGACTTGCTTCTTGTATCCTTCAATGATAGAGTAGCACAAAGGACATAGGAGGTCGAGGGGAAACAGCTCATAATTGATATCTGTCGAATTCGTGCTTTCCAATTCAGTGGAGTTGGTTTCGCCCGATGCGACTACAGCCGTTAAAAATAACGCGGTGGACAATAAGAACGTGAGGAACATAACGAAAGGGAAAGAACGATGAAGTAGAACGGATAGGTAACCGACGGAATTATGACAACAGGAGGTGGTTCACTTCTGTTCTGGGTCGAATCATCAAAACCTGCTTAGCAAAACACTCGGCCACCCCTACCACTAGGAGAGAACTGTTCACTCATCGTAGTGTGGCTTAGTTTTTGGGAAGTAAAACGACGGCAAGTCACTTCGACAAGAGGAGAGAGGCAGAGGAACATTGATTGCGTAAAATCAGATGTTGAGTGCCGATGGCGTCAAAACTGGTTATACAACAAAACACACCATGCCTTCATTGAATTAGGATTTTTTGTAGTTACAGTGAACGTGATAACAATGACGCTGAACGGAAATCGTAAACACACACCGTCTTTGGAAGTGTGACTGACGACACGAAAGAACGTGCTTTGTCGACTTACAAGACGAGGTATTGGTGAAGTGACATCATCTGGAATGCAAAAATCAAAAATCAAAGTTTGCTGTGTAGTTTCAGTCGAGAATGCTGCAATTTTTTTACAGTCGAGAATGCTGCCATTTTTTTTACAGTCGAGAATGCTGCAATCCTGCTACGGTTCGCGAGACTACAATCCATCACGTCACCTTCGACGGGTACAGAAATGGTGAAACAATTACTTGTTCCTACAAACCACTAACGAACTGCTCCAGGGAGAGGTGATCTCGGATCAACCTGAAATCTAAGATCAGGACTCGGATGGGATTTCGGATAAGGCCAGCCGAAAATTTTGAGTTATAACTACCCATAGCTCCAGGGGGCGACCTTCCATAACACTTGTGAAGGTGGACAAACAAATAATGCTTCTCTTGGACGGGGATAAAGAATGGAAGATGCTGGTCAAAGCCTTCGGGTGCCGGCACCGTGACCGATTTTTCCATGAATACATCGTGATCGACCATTTGAAGACTCGATACACCTTGATCCTCTCCTACGAGTTCTACAACCGTGATCGCATGCTTCGCATCTCTTTATTCGAATTGGATCCCGAGGTGAGCCTTGCTCTGACTGTCCCTTGTAATAAACCCATTTTAGACTTTTACGGATTGGAAGCTTCATGTGCTGTTTGATTCGCTGGCCCCCTAAAAACTTGTGTATAAAAAATTGCATATAAATTGTCTATTCAAAGTTGTTCTTGTAATCTGGGCAAAGATGACTTTTTCTCTGGAGCAATTAGTCCTGGAAGCTCCTACGACATCACGTTTGGCTCCGGCATTCGAAGAGATTCAGCTCCAGATCCTATAACTGTGTTGAAACACTCGCTCCAAAACGGTTCAATTTTATGTGTTGCATGTCCCACAGATGGACATCCTCTGGAAATCTTACGAGTTGCAGTCGGGCTCGCTCGTGTTCGCTTTTCTCAGCTCCTGGCCATCTTTGGCTTATGCTGCTGTATTCTCAGCATAGATATTGAGGATCGCTCCCTCAATGAACTCGTCATTTCCGTTGCGAGCCCTGCGGGCTCTACTCGGAAAAGCACATTTCGGCTGCGCTTCTAAGCAGCCAGATGTCCACAGCGCATCCCTACCCAGTCCATTCACACACAAACAGGGGATGCGTTTATCGAAAGTCAGGGGGATGCGTTTATCGAAAGTCAGGCGCCCACCGGCACCATAAACGGTCACCACCAACCAATTAACAACAAAACAAGCTAACACCAGACTAGAATCCCAAACAACCGGGACCCAATACCGACTTGTGAAACCAA
>JADLIF010003158.1:0-16579 GCA_016648015.1 Steinernema khuongi | reverse complement strand
TCGTCAACGACGTCTTCGAGCGCATCGCCGGCGAAGCCTCGCGCCTCGCCCACTACAACAAGCGCTCGACGATCTCGTCCCGCGAAATCCAGACCGCCGTCCGCCTCATCCTCCCTGGTGAACTCGCGAAGCACGCCGTCTCCGAGGGAACCAAGGCCGTCACCAAGTACACCAGCACCAAATAAGCTGTGTGCCCACCGAACGCCTGTTCATCACCCCAACCCAACGGCCCTCTTTAGGGCCACACTCTTTGTATTAAACGCTATAATATCCTATGCTTTATCCTTCACAATAAACATTTTTCATGGTGTCTTTTGCATCGTGACTGTTGCCCTCCCGGAACGGTAGTCCTTCGTTACCAGAAGTTCACAGAGCTTCTGATCCACAAGCTTTCCTTCCAGTGACTGGTCCGCGAGATCGCGCAGGATTTCAATATTTCAAGATACGCGATCCATGCGAAGCAAATCACCATCATGCCAAAGGACATTCAGCCCGCTCGCCGCATCCGTGGTGAACGTACTCTCGCTTGACCACATCTTCTATCCCAACGGCCCTCTTTACAAATAATACACACAAGAAATAAAGGTGTATATGTAGTGCTCCAATATTTCGATTCCCAATACAGAGAAACTATTTCCATTCGCTACCTGTGTGTGTGTGATTTCGGGGAACATAGTTGGTAGAGCTGGACATCAGTTTGACGATTCCACTACTGTAGATCTGGTCAAATACGGGATATTGGGAAAGTGTGAGAGAGAGAGAGAGTGTTCGAGAGAGTGTTGTTTCAGTCAACTCTCACGGAAGCTGATCAATAAACTACAAACCTTTGCAATCAATACTACAATTTTTGTGGCGTATTAGCATTGACCTCTCAAGAGAAAACAGTCTGTAGCGTACCTGTTCTCGTGTGATTTCCTTCTTTTAGCTCTCCGTGGTGAAACAAAAATTTGACGCAAAATTTCACGATGAAACTCCTCTCAAAATGTGTTCGCTATCAGTGCCATGGAGATCCCAGAAAGGTAGGCTTGTCTACAGCACTCCAGCAAAAACTGTTCTTCAGGTTTTAACCTTGGAAACAACAGAAGTTAGTACGGAGCTAAATGATGACGAAATTCTTGTCAAGTGGTTGGCTTCTCCAGTAAATCCTTTAGACATCAACAAGATACAAGGAAAGTATCCTCTCCGACCTGATTATCCGGCAGTTGGAGGCTCAGAAGCTGTTGGAGTTGTAGAAGCAGTTGGTGCAGATGTGACTTTGGTGCACAAGGGCGATACCGTTATTTCAAACAGCATTGCGAACTCCGTCTGGACACAATATGATGTTGTCGGAGCAGACAGCGTTTTGAGAGTGCGCAAAGATCTGGATGTGGTAAGTGGGCAAATGACTGACTGTTATTTGTAATTTTGACCAAGAAAATTTCGTCACTGTAATATATCACAACCAGTAGATGGTGACAATGGTATTTCGGTTGGACCGACGTTTCCTTGGGAGGCTCTTGAACTACATAACCTTAAGGTGATATGCAGAAGAACAAAAGTGCATACGCATGGCACATTTTAACAATTCGTCAGTGGAAGGGATCATTAAAAATCCGAAAATTTCTGTCAGAGCATTTCTTATAAATTCGCCATTTCAGGCTTCTGCATGTACTTTACTGATCAATCCTCCAACTGCGTACATCATGCTTACCGAATACGTCAACCTTTCACCCGGAGATTACATCATTCAAAACTCCGCTAATTCCGCTGTAGGCAGATGTGTCATCCAAATTGCGAAAGGCACGTAGGCATACAAACGTTTTAAAGTAATAGTCATTCAGAAATGGGGTTAAAGACGATCAACATTGTCAGGGACAGACCGGAGATCACCACCTTGAAGAAGGAACTGAAGAATATCGGTGCTCATTACGTATTCACTGAGGAGGAGTTTGCGAAGGACAATGTCAAATTCATCCAGACCCTTCATGCACCTCCTAAGCTTGCACTCAACGGAGTAGGCGGTCGAAGCGCAATGGTTATTTGTGCAGCGCTATGTCATGGAGGTACGGTAGTTACCTACGGCGCTATGAGCAAGAAGCCCATGGAAATCTTGTCGTCTTCCTTTATCTTCAAGGACTTGAGAGCCTTTGGGGTGGCTGTTGGTCCGTGGATGCAGATGCATCCCGAAAAGGCTGATCGAATCATGATTGCTCTTCAGGTAGAATACTGGTAAGACCTCGATTTAGCATACATATCTTTCAGGATATGCTAGTGCAAGGCAAGTTGTCCCCGCCTCCCATGGACGAATTACCAATGGCCGACTTTGCTACCGCTATGCGAAGAACTCTGGCGGGTGGCCACAAAAAACAACTGTTGCTACTGCATGATAACGTTCGGAGCAGCAACACCTGTAAGAGCAAGTTGTAAGGTCATGCTGTACATGACATAAGTTGTAAACAATAATACTGTGATACTTATAATCTTTTAAGCGATCGAAGTAGTATATTTACTCTTTCAAGAGGCAGGAATCCATTGATATCGTGAAAATCAGATGGCTCTTGTCACCTATAGAGCAGAAATACCGATCCCTTTATACTTGATGAACTCTTTATTACAACCTCTCTACAATTAACAATATGATACGACATCAATTAGTATGTACAGTTTGAACAGTACGTTAGGGTTAAAGCCTGCGAAAAGACAACTGAATCTTCGTTAAACAAGTATAAATGCACGATGAGACGGTAATCTCCGAGAGGAAATCATATTATCATGGAACACAGTGAAGATTTTGCTTTCGCCTCGAGCAAACTTAGTTCTTGCGCGACAGCTCCTTGTTGATGTCTTCAACGGTCTTACCCTTTGTCTCGGGCACCCACTTCCACGTGAACACGATGAAGATAGTCAAGAAGCCAACGAAGACAAGGAACGAATACTGGTGGAGCAGGTTCTAAACGATTCCTGTATTCTAATAAAATGAGGATGAGGCTTACGTTGAGCGGGAGGAAGAAAAGGCCGACGAAGAAGTTGGCAGCCCAGTTGACAAGCACAGCGATCGAGTTTGCATTTCCACGGGCGCCAGAGGAGAAGATCTCGCTGACAAAGAACCAGGGGATAGAGCCTAAAAAGAATGATTAACAATTGGAAAAAAACGACGCAACGTACCGGGTCCAGTGGCGAATGAGATAACGAAAAGAAGGACGAAGATTATGGCCATGGAGGAAGCCCACTGTTTCTCGTTGGGACCGTCAACGACCTTTCCGCTTTCGAAGAGTGACAGAGAAATGACAATGAACAGAGAAGAGACGAGCATTCCGGAAAGTCCGATGATGTGCAGAGATCGACGTCCGAACTTGGGATGGTCAACGAGCCAGAGCGAGACGATCGTTTGGAGAACGTTTACGGTACCCATGCCGATAGTTGCGTAGAACGGTGCATTGCCAGTGAGTCCAGCGCCGCGGAAGATTTCAGTGGAGTAGAACATTGCTACGTTAATACCGGACAGCTGCTGCGAGAGCATCATCATGGCGGCGATGAAAAGGGGCCAGACGAGGGGACTCTTGAACATGTCAGCCATGCTGATCTGGGGTTGCAGGCGAGACGCTTCCACTTCTTCACGCATGGTATCAAGTTCGGCAGTGACATTTTCCTTGCCGCGAAGTTTCTTCAGGTCGGCTTCGGCGCGATTGACATTGTTCTTCTGAATGAGCGTGTACTTCGGGGATTCGGGGCACAGCATCTTGATGAATAACATTTGGAAGCAGGCGGGCAGGAAAGTGAAGGCTGAAAACAATGACGTATTAATAGTTACCCAAGGTAAGAGATCATTTCTGAGGTAATTAAGGAATTTCACTACTATCTATGTTGATAGTGTACATGTTCGTTAGGAAGTGAATGATCCAAAATGAGTGATTACTCATGTTTTTTAGCGGCAGCTCCACTTACCGAAAATGAAAGGCCATCGCTCTACGCTTCCAAGCAGATAGGGAAGACCAAAGATCTGCGAGACGAGAATCGAAATTGTGACAAGAAGCTGGTGCACACTGCCGATCATTCCACGGAGGTTGATAGGCGACACTTCGGTTAGGTACATTGGGACAATTCCAGAGTTGAGACCGCAGTTAAGGCCGATGATGAGACGACCGACTGGGATGAGATACCAGATGTTAACGTACTTAGCCGATGTCATGAAAATGGCAGCGGCAATAGCGATGACATTGTTTAGAAAAAGCGCTCCTCGGCGGCCAAATTTGTCGGCCACTTTTCCTGACATGAGACCTCCGATCATTCCACCGACGGCGAATAAGGAGACGGAAACAGACCTGAAATAGATGATGGTAAGTCGCTTCTTACTATATGCCAACGTTTAAAGTCACATGCAAAACTGATTGACGACAGAAGTCTACGGAGATCCAAACTGTTTCTAGCGTCTAACTTACCAGTAAAAGTCAGCCGTTTCTTTCGTGATAGTTTCACCGGTCAAGGAGTGTTGAGACTCGATAAACCAATTGGTAATCATCTGCAATTTTTGATTATTTGAAGTTGTAATGTAAACAGGGTTTACCTCTCCAGGTGCGTTGACACATCCAATATGGTATCCGAACTGGAAGGAGCTGCCAACAGTAACTATGACCACAGCAATCAGCAAGGCGATAGTGAGTTCACCCTAAAAGATACAAGATAGAGATATTCAGTGCAGTGGTAACGGTAAGAAACCTCTTGCCCGGCTTTGAGTGCCTTATGCTGCATCTCCATAGTAAGACGGGAATAACTATACGCTAGGTAACCTTTAACCTCTCAGTGAATCGTAAAAAGTGGAACAAGAAGATGTGCGCATTAACAGCTGCTCCGTTGATATAAACGGCTTCGTCATAATCGCGAGGGGTGTCCCTTACAGGGAAACCAGATTTCTTCGATGCTCATCGAATTAACCTTGGCTGTGCAGAAGCGAACGGCACGTGACACTGAAGTGGGAACAATGGATCCAGGCGAGAGCGCATGCAGCGAGACTGTGCACAACTTCTCCGAACGACGCCCTTCTGCGCGGGTCCGTTCACGCGATCGTAATTTATTGCGTAAGCACGTAGTGAACTATGACAGGCAGTAGTGTGTGGATACTTAACGGAAAACCAAACCGTGGTTGTACAGTTTCTTTGTGTAATTTAAGCATTACATTGTAATTTAAGTATTGCCAGATTAGGTGCGTAGTCTAACGTGAAACCGACATTGAAGAGAGACACACTCGCCGTGCAATCCATTATTGCTCTGTTTGGTATTTAATATGCGACAGGCTGTAACAGCTGTGAAAGCAAAACCATTCCTGTGTAATTTAAGCCTTCTTACATAATTTAATGCAATTACAGTACGCGACGCCTTCTGGTAACGCATTGCAAAACACACAATTTCCTTTTGCTTTAAATACTCCATGTTCTGTTTTCCACGAGGAAATTGTTTTCATCTTAAATCCAACATATAAACCCGAAGCCAAATTGGCGTGGCAGCGCGCCACGCGTGCGTCAGTCGCACCCGAACGTGCGAACTTTCCAAAAACAGCGTGTGTGGTCCATTCGCAGTGGTACGCGAGCTCGCGCTCAATCAGACGATCGGCGCGCTTCTGTGCGATGCTTTGATTGAGTTTTCCAAGGGAGTGTGGGTAACAGAATTGTGCCAAGAAGGGGTGCAAGTGCTGAAAAACCACTAAACTGCAGCTTTCAGAGTTTCGGCAGCTCTAGAGGTGGGTACCCGAACACGAACCCGATATCCCAATCTAAAACATAAAACCTACGAATTCCACATTTAGATCATTCAACCAAACGGCTATCGCAGTGGGACCCAACATTGGAATCTTTTGTTCTGTACCCGAAGCCGGACGGTTCGACCCGGGCCCGAACTCGAAATGTTTCGGGTACCCGACCCTAACCCGGTCCGAAAACCCGACTTGAACCCACCTCTGCCCAGAAGTAACCCATAATAAACTGCGCCACTCTTGCGCTACTGTAAGGCCGCGCTACTTCAAAAATAAAAACGCTACCCTGCAGCACAGCGCAATTTGCGCGCATGCCCCGTTCATTCCCTTATAAAAACCATTCCTCGGTTGTTATATTATCTATGTTGAACATCAGAGCAATGTACTTGATCTATGTTGTCTCCAACAACACCTTTTACGTGACATCACACAGACTACAATTTCTCTGTACCGATCTAATGCGTTAATTTCCGCAACAACCCTTTGTCTCCAGTGAACCATCTCCGTTCCAAAACGGCCTTGGGAATTTCGATGTTGCGAGCACGAACCCGCTCTATATCAATGCGACAATGAGTGGGCTGCACGTTGCGCGAAACTATGGAACGCTTGAGTGAAGCGAATTGACTGTCGGTTTATGGAAAATGTTTGGAATGCAGACGGTCGCAATTTAGACGGAGCACTTTGAAAAGGTTAAATCTAAAAGCGCACAGGAAATGGACAGATGATTCAGATTGCACTCAAAATGATATCTCCCAAGCCCAGTAAAGGAGGATAACAGAATCTAATTGTTTCTCTCAACCGTTTGCTCCTCCTGAATTGGTGTGTTGAAATGTTGAGGTTTGAAGCTTGGAGGCAACGACGTGAAGCTTGGAGTGCTTTGCACTGTTTATCTTTAAGGAAGAAATGCAAAGAGCAATAGACACCCCCTTATTTTGTTCATCATGCATTGTTTTGGAATCTCTGAGACCAATATTTGGATTTTTGTCTGTGCACGCCCCCGTGTACTTTTAGAAAAGCGTTGGTTTTCAATCGTGCTGCATTCCACCCTCACTTTCTGGCCTCGCGCCAAGCGCTGCACGTGCTACGTAAAAAAACATCGATCGTCGGCCAGACACATCGAATGAGCGCGAGGGGAATGTTCTTAACAACGTGGTGCGGACATCTTTGAAGAGTACTCGCGCGCTTCGGCCCCATCTGCACTCTAAGCGCATGTGGAACTCGCCGGTCGACTCGGATGCGCCCTTTTGTGGAAGGCGCCCTTTGTTTAGTAACATGATCGGATGATTAGGCTACGATAGATTTGCGTTTGTCTCATTCGTGTCACACAATCATACGGGAAGTGCTTATGCATGAGACTAAGCGCAGCGTTTTGCATCCAGGATGGAGAGACGACTTTAATTGTACATGGGAATGCCAAGCACAACATATGTACCATCAGAACTTCACAAATGTGACATACGGTGTTCATAAACGCATGGCATAAATCAGGTCTACGTGCGGCGCTTGACTTATTCCCGTAATTACACAATCGCTGCAGCACTGTTTTTGAGATCAAGAAGTGATTTGCGAGTACTTTCTCCTTGACCTTTGGGTCAAAGACTACGAGGAGACCGAACGTGAGATGTTTACGCCCAACTACAGGAACGCATGCTTGCTTAGAGACTCAACGATCACCACCACAATTTCAGTTTTTTTTTGTGGTTTTTACCCCCACTCACCTTCAGATGTTCTCCATTCTCCTTGTTGAGCTTAGAGGCGGCCTCCTCATGAGCCAGAAGCGTCTCCTTCTGCTCGAATTCGCTCACGGGGACTTTTCCTTTCTCCCCCTCGTTTGCCATGATCATATTCTGATCTTCTTACCTGCAACAAGTGAATGAGCTGGATGCATCACAACACTGTCACGTGGCGCGGGAAACGTCATGGGCGAGGAATGCTCGGAGGTCCGCTGATCAGCGGGACTAGAAGTCCTCGACACTGACTTCGCCGGTGCTCCCCCGCAGACTAAGAGCTTCCCAACAGCACCACGTGCCAGGAACGACGCGACGGACGGATTTTGCTTGATGACGCAATGAGTGACGACGAACGGGGCGAGGAAAAAGTGAAGTGAACGGCAGCTGCTGCATGCACGCACGCTCAAACATTTCGCCAAACACTTAACAAACAGAGGGCGCGCATCGGGCTAATTACTGTCAGGTGCGGATCATCGTCGCCGTCGTCGATAATTGCTATGCGACGTGACAGTTCAAGCGAGGGGGAGCGGGGAACGATTGAGGAGGAGCACAAAAATACAGACAGATCATCTTCTGCCGCTCGACACTTTCTCGACCGAAGTGCATCGTCGGCGATTGCGGTCGACCGGCGGACGACGATCGTGGGTGCATGGTGATAAATAATACCGCTCGAGCGCGCCGCCGTTGAGGTTTACATTCGGCAAGCTGCTGCTAAAGCCATCGCTCCTCCTCCTCCTCCTCCCAAAGCAGCACTGTCTCACTTCGGCGTTCCCTGCGCTACAGTACGCGCGCGTTCATAAGCGAACGCCTGACATTGTTTTGAAGAGCCCTCTGATACGAGCAAGTTTTTTACATCGCATTCTCGAATGATAAGAATACAAAACAATACCCCTTTCTAATAAATCGGTTCTCGTGTGAGCAGCGTGTGAAGGGTTAGAAAGTCAATCGAATTCAATTATGTCAATGGAGTGGCGTACGGGGCAATAGAGGTGGGGTCAATTACAGAAATCAATAGGAAACCAGCCTATAAGTCATGTAAGCTGGTGCAGCTTCTGCAAATGCCTGAGGATAGCATCTGCTTATCGAGCTCGCTAGTTCTAAGTGCAGTTTATAGCCAAAAAGTGTCTAAATTTTCTAGCGCATCAAAAGGCAACAATTGAGACAAATCGATATAAGGATGTGATCTGTTAAGATGATATAGAAGATCAGACTTTAGGTTCACAAATAGCAGAGCTTAAATAAGCACAGTGTTACGAAATAGGGAAAGCTAGAGAATGAGGGAGCTATGGGAGGGTTTTACATCAGCTTTTCAGATGACGCTAGAGTGAAAGACATGGGGATTTCACAACTGTAATCCATCACAAAAATTTGCATTGCTTTCTAAAAAATGTGAAAAGCGATATTCTATTACATTCAATGAAATACGATAAAACAAGGTGACCAGCTCGCTATTTCAGTTGCGACCTGGCACTAATATCACATTCCTTTAAAGTAGACGAAATACAGCTCTGTAGTATGGAACGGCAGGTGACCGTTCACAATCAGAGCCCTGAGTGACCGATCCTGAAAGGTGACCGAGAGCAGACTGATGAATCTCACATATGGCCCATCCTTTAAGAGTGACGGTCTATTCTCACTATGATTAACACCAGGGTTAGCACTAGTCTTCCCGCCATTGCAACACGAGTTCATAGATCACGTACGTGCGTGGGCATATAATGGATAATGCATGAGTTATTAGTAAGTATACAAGTATTTTACCTATCCGTTAAATAAACACGCGCTACATTTAAGGCTTAAAAGCAAACATTTTGCGACCTTCATTAAGCGTTGTACTGAATTCTATAAGCACTTTAGGGAATAATTGCGGGTTAATCGCCTTATCCTAGGTGATGCGCTATGACTGATAAGAACGTTCATACTTATTTCACTTGGTGGATAATCAGTTTTAGCGTTTTTTTATCGCCGAAATAAGTTTTATGCGGCTTATTGATTGGTGGTGAAATTATATTTTCTTCTTTCAAAGAGATAGATTAAAGACACTTAAGGGTTCAATTATTCATGAACACTCTGGTTTGGAAAATAGGTTCCTTTTTTGTCAACTAAATAACGTCCAGATGTGAGAATTAATTATATTGAAGGCTCCCTGTCTCTCCAAACAGATTATACCCACATGCTTCAATCTGTTGAGTCATGAACTTTGGCATTTCTCAGACATTTTTCTGCTAATATTATGTCCATGAAGTTTCCTAACGTTGTCCCAGTGTCGACATTCCCTCCTTTCGTGCTTTGAACATTTGCTTGGAATGGAACAAAATAAGGGCAGGAACGCACGTAAAGAGATCCCAATGCGGCAACGCAAAAAACGTCTTCTGCACAGAGGTGACAAACCGGCGGTGGGAATGCGACGTGCCGAGAAAGTGAGTCGACTGGATTAGCGCGTGACATTGCGCACTGGGGACATAAGAAAGCGTGTGCCGCGCCGTTCCTCTCCCTCGCTCTGTGGCATTTAGTCGGCAATGGAGAAAGACCCGAACTGCACATAGGCGAAGGAGAGGAGGAAGAGCACGAAATGAGAACTCGGGATCAGCAGATAGGTCAGCTCTGTTGATGATGGAAGAGGCGGGAGTGACCTTCGCCTCAAACTAACGCCACCTGACCCTCTGGACGGAATAAGCGGAGATTTCGGTAACTGATCGGCGTAATATACACGCGAGCATAATTATACGTTGCGAAGAAGACGACTTGTCGTCCTTTATCAGAAAGACTTACTGACATCTTCGACAGAGTCATGCTTTTGGCCTTAAAAAACTCTCTTTCAAGAAGAGAATCTATGAAGTCAGGCTCTCACCACGAAATACCTTTGCAATTTTGCTTATTGTCTTGTTTACATCGATCATATGTAATAGAAGACTGGCGATCACCTAATAGGTTTTTCTTTCCGTCCGCATTCCTTTGAAGGGTGGACGCCGATATGCTTACTTTTTGGACTTGTTCAAACTGTTTTCTTTGCGGTTTTAAACGACCGGTTTTGACTTATTTTTTTATGTGCTTATATTGGTCAAATTCCAGCATTAATTTGTACCTTAAATCGCACTCTAACCCACGTGAAATTGCTTCAGACCCTTGAATGTAAATTAATATGAGGATTCATCGTTATAAAGGGCCCGTATAAAAAACGTACCAAAGCTAAAATAATTTTCCACTAATCCAAAGATTAAACCGGCTAACAGTCCAAAACTAACAACATTCACGTCTCCTGACCCTTTAGATTGGCACGTCTGCAGATCGCACCCAACATGTGTGCGTGCCAATCCTCATAATTAGACGAGAATTAAAGTGTCAAGGTTAGTTAATACCGTATTCATGGTATGCGCGAATGGAAGACTAAAAGTTGGCGGGCGAACGCCACTGTGCACGTGCGGCGCGCTAACGTTTCCACGATGATAAAGGGACTAATTAAGTCCATTTGGAATGCGATGAGAAGCGACGACAAATGTTTGGGGCGGTGGATTTGGGAACACCACGTTTGAATTTGTAGCTATTCTGTTCATTATCATAAAACACTCAAGGGTTGGAAAGTTATAGCACAAGAGCAAGAGTGAAAATGAGGCGATAGAGAGGTTAACTGGGAGGAATCCTGCTCCGTGTAGTCTAAAAATTGTATCATTTAGTTTTGAAACGGACGACTGTAATGTTTATCGGCTATTCGTAGGTGACCGGTCCTAAATAGCTGGTAGGATGTATAGCTAATGCGTCAAAGTGGCGTTTTTCCCCGACCCCTTAAACTGATGGAATGTTGAATCTTGGCTTTTCCTTAAAATTCAATTAACCTTTTGATCGATTCGCATGTCTGAAACTTTTTTTCCGAAAGCCGAGGAAGTGAGCTTTGAGCCTCTCCCACAAGAGACAATTGAATAAGTGCTTGACCATTAACTGACAGCGAATTCGATTAGACGCGCTCGGCTTGGACGGGCAGCCGGGAGAGGCGCAAACTCTGTGCAGAGACTTCTCACGCATCACTCAAAACTTCTGGGCAATCGGTCATGTGTGCAGCTAAATCCATCAATTTGGTTCAAAAACGTTAAACAATTTCCAGCGGAAGACGGGTCAAAGAGCAGAGGACGATAAATGTACGATCAACAAGGACAGAGCACGCAGATAAACAAACGGGGTGACCAGGTTGTTGTGGTAAACATGTCCGTTTGGTCGATGTTGACGACGGTTTGGGCGTTAATGATTCTGTGTGATTGGCAGCAGCATAACTTTCGATAAAGAACAACGGAGAATTAGATACCGTATACTGTCGTTCGATGACTCCTCAAAATGATATGTTGAACACAAAAACGTCATGAATATGCCATGTTCTAGTCCTGAGCGGTTTACGATACATGGACAAAATGTTTTGATGGCACAAATATGCGAAAACGGTGTAATTTAATTATATCTGCTCATTTTTAAAAAAGTTGTGGGGAGGTATAGGTTACACTGTTTTCGACCACAATATCCTGTTCTTCCTCATACGCCTTCGTAAACACTATAAGTTATAGGGGTCATATCTGCCGAAAACGGCTACCACAAAAACGCACTCGGGTCTGTTTTTTGCCTGGAATGTGTTCGATAAAAGTACCAACACTATAAGCTTCTCTCGGTAATTGTTAATCAGTTTTAAATATTTCAGACCATAAAACATGCGCATTCCAATTGGCGCCCCTGTTCCTCTCCTCACGAAGATCCAGCAGCGAATCAGCTTTCTTCAGAACATGGAGAAGCCGTCTCTTGGCTCGATATCTGTCATTACAACTGTTATTCTCACTTCGCTCGCCGTGTTCGCTGTCACTGCTTACCCCAAGATCAACTCACAATATTACAAGGATGTGCAGAAACGCGAGCGCGCATTCATCAGAGCTACACAGGAAGAGTTGGCCGACGGACTTCCCGTATGGTCGGATCCGTTTGGACGTAAATGAAGCACATGATCCATCTTACTTCATTTATTTGTCAGCTACAGCTATTTTGTGCACATAACTTCATTTGTAAAAGCGATTTATAACAAATATATATTGCGAATATAAAAACCTTACAGCAAACTAAAAATATTTGTTTACACGTTAAAAGGAACGATTGAAAAACAAATCCAACCAGCCGGATTCGAACCAGCGACCTAAGGATATCTGACTAACACTACAGTCCTCCGCTCTACCAACTGAGCTATGGTTGGAACATAAACGACATCGACTGCACATAACTTCCCGATGTTGCTTTCTGGGTCTCGGGAAGAAAAACTCAAGCGTTTCAGGAGTTGCAAGGCGGGAGTAAAAATAATTTAAAATAAAAGCACACTATCAAACTACATAATAAAGTGAGCTTCACCGAAAAAGTATGCATAACCGTCTCTGTCTATCGCATCTTGTCGCCCTCTGGTCTACCTAGAAAGACAGAATGTTCTTGGGTTTTTTGGTCTGATCTTGTCAAGCACTACAAAAGCCAAATCCGAGAGTTGTGCGCCTTTATATCCTTTCTAACAGAATTTCATGAAAACATAACAATAACGTCAACAATAACACAATCGGATCACGCTTCCCGGTCTTCTTCGTCAATCCCTCCGAGGTGCACCTTCTGCGTCGGTGCAACATAGTTTTCGTCGAAGCCCACTTCACAGGCGACCTTCTCCTTGACAGTCAGCTCGCCCATCTTGTTGAGTGTTTCTTCCTGTCGCTGCTTTAACACCTTCTCGTACATAGGCCGGTACTCTTCGCGGTACTCCTTCACGCATTTTTCCACAACTGCCATCACCTGAAATCGTGATAAATAGAGTTGAAAGCGGTCTAGAGAAACTCACATCGTCCATGCCTTCTCCGGTGAGCGACGACACACATGCATAATTGAGCTTCTCGTAGAACTGGTCCAAGACGAGACTCATCGATCGTGTCAGATCGTTCATGTAGGAGCTTTTGGATTCATTCAGCGCCTCTTCGAACGCTTCAAAGTCCGTCATCCAGCGTATGGCAAACGTCGGCTTCACAATGTCAGCTTTGTTAAGGACCAAAAAGAAAGGCAGTTTGGTACGGTAAAGGATGGAGCACGCGTAGAGCATGTTCGACATGAACGTAGTCGGGTTGGTCGCTCGTGCCGAGTCGATGACATAGGCGATGCACGTGGGGTACGTCGATGCCATGGTGTCTGTGATAATGGAGCCGGACGCTGACCACGTGAACGCTTCAATTTGGCCAGGAGTGTCAACGACACAATGGGAGACGGCGTGTGCGCGTTTGCTCAGGAGATCCATGACCTAAACCATTTTATTAGTACTACGAAAGTCGTGCAGAAGTTCCAACCTGGTCAAAGCGGGTACACATTAAGTTCAAGCAGGCCATGATGGCTCCGTTGGGACCAAGGCCGTATTCTTTCATGACCTCCTTGTAAAGAACGGTGTCGCGAATGTCGATGTTTGCGGGGTAAGGGATCTTGTGCACGGCCGGATCGAGGTTGATGACATACGGTGTTTTCTGTTTCATGTGGAGATGGGAAGTCAGACGCTAAAAGGGAATTATTAGTCCACTACTTTTTTCTCGACATAATATTTGAGGATTTGAACGGTTCTACATTATCTTAATTGTATGCATAGATTAGCAAAGTAACTGTGATACTATTCTCATGCGGTATAGTTAATAGTACTATTTCAAATACAAACCTGAACAAAGGCTGTTTTTCCAGATCCGGCCATCCCCAACACTAGAATGCATGGTGGCCCGCTAACGTCGGAGGAGCTCTGAGCATCCGACAGAGAAGAAGAAGGTGCGCGTGTGTCAGATGCCATAGCTGGACTCTTTGCACCCTCTGAAAATGCAAACACTCTGACAATGTCATAGATGAACAGGACGCAATTGCAAGAAACGTTAAGCTTAAAATCTCGAAAATAATAAAAATTTCGGTGGTATGAACATGGCACAGTATGGAATTTACCAATGACGGTGAAAAAACATCTGGCTTTTTTCCAATTGGAATAAGACACGGCGGATCATGACGGTCTTATTTTTACGAAAGTATTTGGAATAAATGATCGATATCGCGTTGCGACTTGCAGCTGTCGCACTGATCAGCAATGCGACAGCTGCAAAGCCCACCTGGTAAATACAAACTATAGTCATGCAGAAGCATTTTCAGCGTGGTCCCGTGTGAAAAATTGTGAACTTAAGGTGTGGAATATCTGTGGGATATGTTCATGTATTATCTTCCCATGCTCAACAGTACACTTCATAAGAATAAAACCGAAAAACAATGATTTTTTATTCAAAATCGCACATTTTACAGTTTCAGTACAAGACATTGGCAGGCTCCACCTGACTTCATGAACTCGCTCATATCCACCTCCGTGACTGAATAGCCGATTTTGGCGAGACGATCCTTAGTGTCCTGCGACACTCCAATAGGAGAGATAACTGTTTTACGAATTGTGATGGCATTGCAGACGAAGGCGTTAGCTTCCTCGTCGCTCACAGCGATTGAATCGGGCAACCTCTTCTTAATCGCTTCCTGCGTGGCCACGGAGAAGGCCGGGGGGTACCACAATGCAGCCTTCTCGCTAACAGGGCAGAAGCACGTGTCCAAATGATAGAACTGCGGAAGCTTCAACTCGCAGATTACGGTATTGAAATCACCGAGTGCTGAGATCTTCTCATAGACCTAATTAGTTTAATAAAAACTATTCTTAGTGATTAATGAACCCTACCGATTTGTTGGAGCGTGGCCCAAAGCCAGCCCAGAGGGTATCATAGGATGAGAAGCAAGCGTCACCCCCTCCTTCGAAGTGGTCGCCATAGTCACGGCCATAAATTTCGAAGCCCTCTTGCTCAAACCACTTTAAGTAATGCTCCTGCTCTCCGGTCCTTTCCTTGTGCTGGAACCGCGACAGATAGACTTTGTTTCCGCGGACTATTCCGCTATTGCAAACGAACACCATGTCGGGAAGGCCTTTCACGTGATCCAGTGTATCTACCTTAACATTTTGCTTACTTTTGTTTTAGCAATTTTTCTCTGATAGACAATTCTGATCCAAACATAAATAATTATTACCGTACCTTAACTCCTTCCTTCTCAATGGCCCCCTTCAAGTCGCTCCACTGCTTATGGGCTTTGTCCTTGTCCACGACGCCGCCCATCCAAGGATTTATGGTATACTAAAATTTAAAAATTCTCATCAACTCTCTTCCAGCCTAACCGCTTACTTCGACAGTGAAATGCATTGGTGGCACCATGAGCACCCGCTTCAGAACGTCTCCAACAGCTCGATGCATATTTTCAGCCTGAAGTCCTCATATCAAAACATATGTTAGATGATGCTACACTACCATGATGGAACGTCTACTCAACAAGCGCACAGGGGAAAACAGTGGCACGCCACGGACTCGGTGCATTGAGTACATCGATAAGACGATGACAACGATAACGCATTTCGGAGAAGAAGAACGTGATTGCAATGTGAGCTGGCGATCGTCGGTCGCTTATAAGCCAGCCACTCCATAAAGAGGCGCGTCGAATGCACAACGGTTAACTTTACAACCGCATCCAACGCTCCAGCCGTGTATGAAAAGAAAGCGAACTTGATGAGGCCGTGTCATTTATGGCCAGCGATGACAGTGTGATAATGTGCTATTCTTAACAGTGACGGTCATCAGACCGTTACAATAATGTTAGCATGTATGGCATGTAAGAACGGTTTGGCTTATCCTTCGCCGATTGCATGGTGGCTTACGTGTGACAATGGAAGCAGATTAGAGTAACCAGGGAACAGTTACAACGAAGACCATCAAATTCTTTATCCAGTGCATTACAGTGTTGCTAGTGACATCACCGCTTTGTTTTTAGGGCATACAGCGGAGCTATTTTACATCGTAACCAGTTTCGTTCCTTCTGTAATTTCTGCGTCAAGAATTAAATCTCTGATTTCTGTGCAAATTTGCACAAATTTCTGTTCACTGGGATAACACAACGAGTTGTACTGTAGATGCCAGTAGTGTCTACATTCAATCACTTAACTTTCAGACGTTCAGGTAACTCGACCAGACAGACAGGCATGATCATGGCGTTTGCAGGATTGTATGAAAGGTTGTGACGACGCACG
>JADLIF010003157.1:0-13272 GCA_016648015.1 Steinernema khuongi | reverse complement strand
TTGCTTTTCGCTCTTTTACTTTTCGCTCTTTTGGTTTTTCGCTCTTTTGTATTTTCGCTCTTTTGCTTTTCGCTCTTTTGTGTTTCGCTCTTTTGAAATTTCGCTCTTTTGTGTTTCGCTATTTTGGGTTTTCGCTCTTTTGTTTTCGCTCTTTTGTGTTTCGCTCTTTTGCATTCGCTCTCCTGTCCGGGTGCGGCCCCGAACGCGGGCGGTCTTTGACAAAACTGTTCGGCGACCACACACAACGCTAATCTGAACGACGACTTTGTTTCTCGGCCGGGCGCCCGCTTTGCCACCATCTTTTGCTCTAATCAAATATTCGCCCATTCGACCATCGGCTCCAATCCTGCGCATGAATAATGGGACTTAGGAGCGACAGAGCGCAACGGCGCAACGGAGGAGGACGACAAGTTCAACTTTGAGGATAACTTAGCTTTAGAAAAATAATACATAGTGGACAGACTGGTCGGATCTTAGGGTATTAAGTTGTCACATAAATAGTGGGCTTTTCTCTAGCCTAATTCTAACTGATAAACACAGAATTGTACAACTGAATATATGCACCTCTAGCCTCTATGACTCAGTTCCTTTCTATTGGGAAAAGACAAATATCGCGTTAGAAGAAGCTGGTTAGAACATTTGGGACCCATTTTTCGACTTCATTATTGAAATCGATCTGCTGTCCGACTACTTCGCTACTAATGGAAAGGAAAAAACGGTATTCTGACGGGCACAATATGGGCTATATCCTGGATTTGGGCTATATCCAACAACCCAATAGTTAGCAGCACCTTTCGTCAAAGTAGTACATCAACCTTTTCTCGATCAGTTGTCACTGATGTCGATTACAAGACGTCGCGACAGCGACATCGGAACTGGATCACCATTCCGCCAGCTATCGATTGATTGATTGATTGATTTTGATTAAGCGTCTGAGCCTTGTTCCAAATCAGAAAAACTCTGAAAACTCATATGCTTAAAGATTCTAAGCTTCTAATTCCCATAGCTGCCACAAAGCCACGATATCAAACAGCTGCTGTTCTGTCATTGTTTGTTGTTGTGTGTTTATCTCTCGCATTATGTAATTTGTGTGAGAGGACATCGCACTGCTATCGATTTCGACCAGGGTGGGCTTAAGTATGGGGACCATGAGGAGAAGAGCGCGCTGTGACGACGAGGTGACGGCGCAGGTATGAACTGTTGCCCTCCCGCAAAGAACAACAAACAATCTAAGTACAATATCTGACCACTGTCGGTCGGCATAGGCAAAAGAAAAATTAAAAGAAAGGTTTGTTTTTAAGAGCTTCTCGGCGCGTGTAACCGCGTTAGAATCTACGTCTTGTTTTTCGTTTAAAGTGACTCTTTTGATAAGCGGTGTAACAAGTGAGAACAGCGATGGGTGTGAGCAGTGTTAGTGGTTCATGACGTTCGCTGTCGCCGTAGAAGAAGACGTCGTAGATGAAAAAGGCGAAGAAAAACGCCAAAGCGGGTCCGTCACTTTTTGTTTAGCAATTTTCGACAGATGCCTTTAGTCCTGTTTCGATAAGCCAAGTTTAACTCTGCCAATTTTTCGAATTGTGCAACTGGACGCCGTCCCTTAGCAGTTCCGCTTATCAGTAGCGTCACTGATTATCAACAGGAAGGCCAGTTAAACTATCAACAATCCTTCTTTTCTTTTCAGAAGGGAATGGCTGTATCAAATAACCGTGGTTCAATACAATGTTTTTCTCAGTTTGCTCTTCTAGTTCTGTAGTATGTGCTCTGTGATCGACTATATTTCCGGACTGTGGGTTTGACGTTGCAAAAAAGGTCGCTACGTAGTTCCTACAAGGCGTTCTGATTTGCGTTTGTGTGTTCGCCTGAGTAAATAGTACTATTAAATGTTTGACGAAGCGGCGAAAAATCAGCTGCAGCAGCTGTTCTCTTCCTTTTTCCTTCCTCTCGCTCCTCCCCTCCTCACGCTACAAAATGCACTTAATTTGGTAATGTTTACCATGCTGGAAATGAGCGCATTAAATCTCTTTAAAATTAGTATAGACGGCATGCCTCTGCCTTTTTAGTGTTCCGCTTCGACGGGTGGCTTCTTTGCACCTTTGACACTTCTCACTACACATGCATGCAAAAGTGTATTAGTGTGAACTTAGCGTGGCGACCGGACTCGTGTTACAGTGTGGCGCCTTTGATGTTTTGAAATTTGCTGATCGCGGAGCAAACGCTCGACACCGTTGGTATGTATCGCATAATGATAAAGCTAGTGAAGCCAGCTAGGTTGAAGAAATCCTTAGGGTAGCATGGTTCATCGAAAGTCTACCGCCCTATTTAGTTAAGCATCTGGGAAATTTTTTATTTCTGTGTCGCGCACCGAACATCCCAGCCCTACCACTCACTACCAGCAGCAGCACGAGCAGATAACAATAAGTGCGTCCGACGCGTACATGCGCGCTCGCGACGACGTCCTCTCCTCTCTCTCGGCGATGCTGTTGTCCAGTTGGTCTCTCCTCTCCCCTTCTCCGGGGTTGCGCGGCTCTATTTCCGTCTTCTTCGGTGCGCGAGGTGAGTGCATGCTGCAACGCGCGCCTGGACCTAACAGTTTTCCTCATTATGACCGTCAGCAGTCCTCGTCACTCCTTTGCGGCGGCGGAGCACGCATTTCTCAAAAGCATCCCGCGCGCTATCTCCCTTACCACTCTTGTCACAAAACACCATCACAGAATGTGTTTTATTCGCTGCATCCCTTGGTAGCTGTTCACTAGCAGGCGTTCCCGTTTGGCGTAATTATCTCTACCGACCCGTTTTAAGCCGTCGAAGGAACCGCTAATAACGGGATTGAGCTCGGACCAAAGAGCGACATCGCCCGGTTCCTACCACCACCGTGCGAAAGTCGCCGTTCATTATGCAGAATGCACAATTTGGCAAACTTGACATGTTGCAAGCCACTGATAACAGACCTGTGAACAGCCGCATTCAGCCATTCCACTTCTCTGACCTCTCTCTCTTTCTGGCACAATGTACGACTGTCCGTGCCTCTTTCGCAGTCCTCATTTGCAACTTGGAGAAAGTGTCAACAGTTTCACACCCGTTCATAATTTCCTTATCGGGCACATTGACACGTTCGTCTATATATTTCGACGATACTTGTTTGGCATTGTTTACCTACTGATGATCGACCGTTCCGAGCTCAGCACCACGCGCTCTTGTCGGCTCTTTGTTGTTCCGTTCACTTCAACTGTTTTCTAACTACTAATCGACCGAACGATCGACTGAGTATTCTCCAGCAGCACATGATGTGTTCCTGTGCTGTTTTCGCGAGAACTCATCATGTTGCGTATGCTCGTTGAATACATGACTGACCCTTAGACGAAAGTGCGAAAAAGTGGGAATACTGTAAAGCGAGTCGAGGAGCGTATTATTTGAACATCATCACCGCCAGTCGTTTGCCCTAGCCGCGACTACATAAGACCTATCCAACACCCCACAAATCATTCTTTCAACACACGTGCCGTCGTGCTCCCATTTTTGAGCATCTCCCAAAAGGCCTCTTAATTTCAGAGCCACACTTCGACCAGAGGACGACGGACATCACCACCGTACACCGCTTATAATCCCGTTGGAATTAAGCGATGGGTGACGAAGCGGGTACCAGCCCCTCCGAGTTCGGCGAAGGAAATTGGGAAGTTGAACCCTACTACTACTACCCATCCTCCTCTGGGTCGTCCAACAATCGTCACCACGACTATTCGCGCAAAAAGCGCGGCAAGGCATACAAAAGCCGCCAAAGTGGCGAGTACACATGCTTCGAGGCACATGATGGCCACCGTTACAAGCCCGGAGATAATATTTTCGTCGACGTTGGTCCGTCGGAACCGTTTTTGGTTGGAACAATCAGTCAGTTCAAGATGGTACGTGTATTTATTAGTGCTTCCTACTAGTTACCCCGACGAACGTTAAGCATATCATGCCTAATTGTTTTCGAGCCAATTACATTAGCATAAATTCTGCACAATTGCTTACGCCCCTCGGCGCCCCCCACATAGTCTTTTTGTGCTAGCCCCTCCTTGTTCCGATTTCTCTCCATCTCCCGAGCGTCTTCTTCAAAGGAGTCACTGTGGCCCCGCTGGGCGCTCGGCGGATTATTGGATTACTTCCGCTCGAATGAGTCGCGCACCCTGTTTGCTCTCGCAACAAGCCCGATGTTTACCAACTTATGTCTCTCGGCTTTGCGTTTTTTATCATCCAGAACATAGGAAATGAGGACTCAGCATCCAGCGAAAACATTCACAACAGGTCGCCACTTGTGTTTGCACCTTTTTTCACACATACTCATCAATTATCCAATCTTTACGATCTACGCGCATATTTGGCTCTAGCCTTTCAACTTTTGTGTTTCTTCGCTCATTCGCATGTCTACCCATTTAATACTTATGTGTCTTTGACGACAATTTCACTGCTGACCCGCCCCGACGCACCCTATGAACGATGGTGGTGCCTATGGGATGACGCCAGCGATCAACTGTCGCGACACCGTCGGTGACCACTTTTCAATTGCCAGTAATGGGCTGCACGAAAAAACCGAACGGCATGCATGAGAAGAGGGGAACACCGAACAACGACGATATTTGTGTTTTTCTGTTTCGTGGAACTCGTTCTTCCCTATTCCCTCACTTCCTGCCGCCCTTCGTTTATTTCAAAGGATTGCCAGTCGGGCTCCCCGCATGAAATATGAAAGCAAACATTGACACCACTGAGCTCACCGTGCCGCCGATCACATTAAATAAACAACCCATCCCCTCTTACTGAAGAGACAGCTACAATCCATTTCTAGTCATATTGCTGCAAATACTTATTATCTCTTCCTTTCAGACGAAACGAGAACAGCTGTCCGTTAAAGTGACCAGATACTACAGGCCAGACGACGTTCCTGAATTGAGCTATTCCTTGATACAGCAAGACAGAAGCGAAGCCGGCTGCAAAACGAACGCGCGGATAAAGTCGCGCGAACTATTCTCCTCCGAATACACTCAACAATTCTCAATTTCGGCGTTAAGGTGAGTAGTGTGAAGCGATTATCGCGAAATGAGATGGGGAACGCGGTCGCTGCGTTGACAACGGTTGTGTGCCGGTTATTAGTGCGCTGTATAACTATATGTTTGTTCTTTGCGGCACACAAACAAGTAGCCTTCTGTTCGGCGGTGGTCGCGTCGCCTCTCTCCGGTCATCCCACTGGTCAGCTGCCACGGCGCACTTCGCCGATTTCCTGTTCCCGGCATAGATCGTAGTGCCTCTGTGTGACCTTTGCTGGCCGCCAACGATTGTTGACAGGCGATTATCCCTCTCACCCTCTTTTCCACCTTTGCCAACGCGCGACTCCTCCCCCGCGCCATGATGCAGACTCTGCTAGCCGGCCGCCTCTGTGCCGGACTTTGTTATGCCGCACTTCGTGAACACAAGCTTTTTCCACCCGTGCGCCAGCTAGAATTGCCCTTCGCTCCTATCGTTTCATCCAGCCTATCTGAACTAATTGCATGTTTTTCTACACTTCGTTTTCGTTCTCACTGCACGACCATGTGTTATATTTGAAATGTCGCGCAATAAGCTCCTTATAGTGTGAATGATAGGTAAATCTGTTGACCTTGGCGCTTCATTTGCTAAACCTCGCAGTCTACACTGCGGTCGTCGTCGAGATTAAACGGCCCGCGGGCTATTGAGAAAGCGAGCTGAAATAGAGCACTCGAAACGACGATTGTGAGTAGCTTCCTCCAAAAGATTAAATGGTGGTCGAATTTTCGAGTGGCATGGGACCAACGCGTATACATTTGACTTGGGCGGGAACGCGGAGTGGGTGAACGAAGAGACGGCAAGCGAACGCTACGGATTGGGCGCCTGTGCCACATGTATCGTCGCTCCTGATCTCGATCGCTTCCTCTTAGCGCTTCTGTGCGTGTGCGTCAGTGTACTTTCACCCGCGATCGATTATCTCGATTTCCCTAACATCGGAGCGTGACCGTCGTCGTCGTCAGGTTGCTTGAACAACGACGGTGGTCCTCCAGTTGCGTTGCCCGCAGCACGCTAAGTAGTCCTTATGTTAAATGAGTAATTAAACAATTTTTCTTGCAGAGGCAAGTGCACGGTCTCGTTCGCCAAGGACATCAACTCCGTCGACGAGGAAGAGATTGGCAACGAAAACGCGTTCTTCTCTTGTTTATCGTTTAACCTCGAAAGCAGCAGACTGGCGTCCGTGCAAGGTGAAATTCGCGTCGGCAACTCATACCAGGTATGTTCAAGTTTGTTCTATCTTTCTCACGTTCCAAGATAAACACGCAGAGAGGACGCCGCTCTGCTGTTTCACTCATTCTGTTACTCATTCACACATTGCGAAAATTTAGGCGAAGTTGCCGGCATTACAAGAAGAGCGGATATCCGATGAACCGGACCGCGATGAACTGCTGTACAGGCCAGAGCAGATATGCGCTGAGAGTGAGAAGAACTACGTGAAGCTTGCCGGGTCCTTCAGGATGTTCAGTTTGCTCAAAAATCAAAAAATCACCGACATCGAGCGAAGTGCGCGGTTGCATGATATTTTGACGGATGACGCTATTGTTACGGTTGGTCACACTCTTTTCATGTTTATGTACATCTGATAACCTTTGCAGCTACACAGATGCGGGTATGACGCGGCTGCCGCGTTGACGATGATGCAGGCGAACGACGAGCTGCTATCAGCCGATTCGAGCTTTATCACTGCCGAAGAAACGAAAAAATTCGGGAAGGGCATTCGAAGCTATGGCAAAAACTTCCTTAAAATCCACAAAGAATTGCTGCCTCTTCATCAGAGGGTAATTAGCGAGCTTGATTAGCTGCTAATTCGTGGTTTTCTTCTAGGATCAGCTTGTTGCGTTCTACTATTTATGGAAGAAGACGAAAGAAGCGACGAAGCCGAAAGCGTTGACGAGGCAGCGCAATATTATCGTTACAACTGGCCGCAAAAAGACGACGAATGGACTGAAAAACTCGAGGCCAGCGTCCACTGAACTGAACGATTATGCGTCCGCGTCTGAAACCGATACCGAAGAAATGGAGGCGGAAGGCAAGCAGCTCGGTTACGCCTGCCACCACTGCTACTCTTCGAGTACGTTGTGAAAAAGTTGAGCGTTTATGATTGATTTTGTCGTGCAGAAAGCAAGGATTGGCACCATGCGGGCAAGGATCGACAGCTGTTGTGCACGGATTGTCGACTATTTTACAAGAAGTACGCTCAGTTGAGGCCCGTCGACCGACCTTCCACTGTTCCACCTTGCCTCTTCAAGTCGCGAAGTAGTCCTAGCGGAAGCATGGTGAGTTGCTTCATTAATGTGATGCTCAATGAACTTTCCAACCGCCTTCAGAATGGTGACGTCGCCGACGAAGAATACGGAGTGCGCACACGTACCAGCGGTAAGAAGGACCGGAAACGGACGTCAAGCGTCGATACGGTTAATAACGCCAACGGAACTGCTCAAGCGGCGAGTGGCGACGATGAAAGAAAGAATGGAAGTTTAGTGCGAAACGGAAATAAGCGTAAACGAAGCGTTCGCCCATATCTGAACGGAAACGATTTTGCGGAGCCACTTTCGAACGGCACTTCGAAAAAGAAGTCGAAGGAGTCAAGTCGGTCCCCATCCGAAGCGCCCACTGCTGATTCGCCGTCATCGTCCGCTGACTCTGTCGAAACCACCGATTGTTCTCCGGCTAGCTCAGACGAAGCCTGTGGTGCTAGTATTACTCTGCTACAGACTGACCGTAAGGAAGTGAAACAAGAGCCCACGGAGACGACCAGTGAGCTACAGCTCACCAACGGAGTGTGCGGTCATTTCGATCAGCCGTCAACCTCTTCAGCCGTGTGCCCCACTCTTACTGTGGAGACGAAACCAAGCAAGACGGAAGATAGTCCAGACAAAGCATCTGCACCCACGCTGGTCCCCATGGAGAACGTGAAGCAGGAACCTATCGAGGAAGACGAATCGCCGAAAGATGTATCCAAGGACGACGATGAGATTGAGGAAATCATTGATGATGGGCCGGACGAGGTGTTCCAAGACAACACAATTGTGGGAACAATGAAAAGTGGTGGCACACTTGTGCGTATCTTACGCCGCAAGTCGGGAATTTCGTGCGCTCGGACGGACATTATGGTGCGGACCAGTCCATCCGAGTGGAGATCAAACTGCGCACGGTCAACGCCTAGTGCCACCGCGAAGAAGGCATGTTATTACGTGATTAGATACGTCGTCTAAGCAACAATTATTTAGGAGCTTCCCACTACGCCTAGTAGCCGCGTCGACATTGGCGCCGCAACCACCCCGGCAACCACTTCCGTCCTTATGACACAGGCCCGTCTACCTACCATCAATGGAAACGTCACTGCTCCTACTCCAGCGATGCCCTTTGCCTCAGTTCCCAACGGATTCATGGATCCTCGTCTAGCCATGTTACAACAACAGGATCAAATGCGCCTAATCATGCAGCAGATTGAACAACAGCAGGCTCTGCAGAAGCAAGCAGAGCAGATGAGGCAGATTCAAGCGAACACGGCGACAATTCCCACTTCAGCGGCTCCTAACGGGGTAAGCATATATTGCCCTTTGAGATTAGATGTGACACTCGCATTTTCAGTTTACCATTCCGAACTCAATGATCGACGCTCGGATGGCGGCTATGCTGATGGCACAACAGCAGCAGCAACAGCAGATGCAACAGCAGCAACGTGAGCAACAGAGGGAGCAGCGGGAGCAACAGCAACGACAACAAGAGCAACAAGCCGCAGCAGCCGCACAGGCGAGTTTTTCGAACCTGCTCGGCATTGGAGCCGCGAACCAGGACGCCGCTGCCGCTGCATATGCTATGATGAATCCTATGGGTAAACAAGACCTGATCCGAATGGCTTATTCAATTAACGCCTGTTCAGAGCGCACTCAAATGGACATGCTCCTGCAAGCGCGGGCAATGCAAGCAGCTCACGCTCACGCTCGTGCTCAAGTCGAAGCTGCTCATGCTCAAGCTCAAGCGCATGCCCAGGCGCAAGCGCAGGCGCAGGCACAGGCCCAAGCGCAGGCCCAGGCTGCCCAACAGGCCGCTCAACAAGCTCACGCCCAACAACAAGCTCAAGCATCTATGATGAACTGTGTGCCTCCGGGGTTCGACCAGCTCCAGCAGATGTTGGCTGCCGTCGCCGCTGGAAACCCTTCCGCCCTAATGGGTCACGGGGCTGCAGCACATTCAGCATTGAATCTTGCCGCCGCACAGCAAGCCGCTCAGCACGCGATGATGGCAAGCGGTGCAGCAGCTGGTTATGCTCCCGAGGTGATGCGCAGGCTCCAGGAGGGTGTCGCCTTCGGAGCACTCCGACCGTCACATTAGCCCGGTTTACGTCAACAAAATATGCAAAACATGTCTGTGGTATTGTGCCTCACCCTCTGTGTCACTAAGTCTCTTCTAGAGTGCTTACCGGTGTGTCTTTCCGCTCAGGTGATTGATGATGTCGCAAATCTTCGGTCTATCCCTTCCTATCCCTCCCTCCCTTCCTCTCATCACGTTAGGTTCACAAGCTCTGAATACTGTACATACGCTCTTTAGACGCATCATTCCCAGTTATACTCCAATCTTTCTATTTTAGAAGCAGGTCTCTCACAACTCCCGTCATCGACGAGGTCGTGTACAAAGTTCCAAACTGTCTTCCCGTTGTACTCAGTGTCTGTCCAACTCCACACCCATTGCTGGTCTCGCGAAGCCGACAACCTCGCTACTGCCTTACCCCACCCGATCCACCATCTCTTTTTTATTACCATATGTTCTCCATCTCCTACCACCATCACCAGAATCTTTCGCTCTTTTGTTCATAGTTGCTCGTAGATCTTTCTATTCATGTCTTTTCACATTGTTTGTTTGTGATAATGTTATTTCAAAAAAGCCGAATACAAAAGTATAATTATAAGCAAGCATCTGTGTGCCTTACTATCCGATGTGATATCTCTGTCGCAGCTTTCCGTTTTTTGGTTCCTCTGCTCACCTATGTTTACGAAAAAAGATGTCCTTCACACAAGGCCTGCGCGGCCGAACTGTAAAGCTGCATGTCGCTCCTTGCGATTGTGAGGTGCACATTTTTTGGACGCCTGATTTATGACTTTCGGCTGCAAAGAAATAGGATCTGAGAAGCTGTGCTAGCGGGGGAACTGATGTTGCCGGTGACTTTCAACGCCGCTGTTGGAGGAGATTGAACAGCGCGCAACGCGAAAGGGTCGTGAGAGATATGGTAATTATGTGGGTGCTTCAGCGGCGAATTCGAGAGCATGCACCACTGACGGCGTAATAGGATATGTGAAGTGGTCTGTCGCACTAGGCACACTTGTCAGTGTGGAATAAGAACGCGAGGAGAAGGACGATGCTTGCAAAATCCGGTTCCTTTCACAAGTGTCGAAGGGAGCGTCGTCTACGATGAGGTGCTGATAATGTGGTCGTCTCAATTTCATTAAACAAACATGATCTCTTGGGAGAAAGCAACAGCAGCGATTCCTTGGGCCTTTAAGATGCAGTTGGGTCTCAGACCATGCCCACTGCCAAACTATGTTGGAGTGAAGCTGTTTGAATCGACTAGATCGATGTTGTACTATTATGTATGCTAATGTGGAGGACGCCTAGCACTATTAGCAGTGTTGTTTTGCCGTATTCCCTCTGTTTTCCACTCGCAAGTGCATCGCTAAAACGTGGTTTGCACTTCACTGCACTCAACGAACATATGTTTAACCGAAAATAAAAAATGTGCTACAGACGTGTTTTGTAGGGATCACGTGCCAGTCGGCCGTTTGCATAGCTGACCGTGAGTTCTAGCGCTGCTTCCTTGGTGTTCATGTTATGTTAGGTCTCCGAATAACAAAGAGGTCTATGGAAAACATATGGATTTGTTAAACTATCCACTTAAACTCTGCAATCAAGTTTGACAAATTCTGCTGCTACAGCCTCAAGAATGTGCGATGCGAACTTCCGCATAGCTCTGTTATGAGCGTCGTAAGCGTCTTCCATTTGAGTGTGTCATTATATATGTATGTGTGCGGACGTCTGAATAAACTCCGTTTTTCAGTCTGCGCATCAACACGTCATCACGGCTTGCAGCCAGATATCATGTGATCCCTGCTACGCGGAGTTTGTAGCGAACTGAGCCATAAAGTAAACAACTTGCTTGCACAACAATGATTTTAATTCTTAAGTGTCATCAAGCGTAAACATGCTATTTCGGTGGTTAGTGCTCTGTTATGAATTGGTCTCAGTTTATAGGAGTCAAAGAAAATTTCAAGGAAGGTTCATTGCGTAGAAACTATCGTCCATACCTCACGTTGTTTAATTAGAGCAACTGTGAAATATTGACGGAGGGGCACAATAATAAAAGAAACCTATCAGGCAGCGTCTAAATTACACCTTTAACAAACATAATTGTAAGAAAATATTATCAAGGAATGCAACTCAAGCTCAATTTTTTTCAAGGGTTCTTTACTACAAAATTTGTCGTTTATAGCAAAAATTGTCAAATGTCGACGTAATCTTGCTTACGGCTTCTCGTTGGACACATACATCTGGTCAATTTTCTGCGCCCATTATTTCGTTGTAATAGTAACGACCACGGGCAAAGTAACAAAACATCCATCAACCTTGTTGAACTTAGACTTTTGGTGCCTTCAAATTCTAAAGTCTAGCAACAATCATCAATCTCAGAGAGCGATAGAGAGAAATGTCTACAGAGTCATTATTTTTCTGTGGCACCTAAACATATACAATATCAACACCATCATTAAAGTGAATTTTTTGGGATATGCCTATGGGCCATGCTGTTAATGTTACTAACCAACAATTGACAGTAGGTAACGAAATGAAAACCAGAACAATAGCTCTTGTCTGTTACCTAGGCTGTTGTATTCGTCTGATGCCTTTTATATGTTTAAACAAGGTTTGGAATTTCATGAATGGAAAGAAGGCTAATCCACCTACATAATAAAGGAGAACACCAGACAGATGTGAGTCCGTCCGTCCGTCCGTCCGTCCGTCCGTCACGAAATCGAACATTCTAGAACAAATCCGAACGTGCGAACTTTTCGAACGCGCGTTTTTCGACAAACGATGTGGGTGGGCGCTTCGTAGCGGTACGCGAGCTCACGCGCCGTCTCATTAGGACTATCGCCACGCTTCTGTGCGGTGCCTTGAGCTTTTCCGAGGGAGTATGTGCAAAAAAATTATACATCAAAACGAGATTGTTGAAGGGAGTCATTTGCAGGGCTACAGTGCGTGGAATGAATGCTTTAGAGGACGCACATCTAAGGACGTGAATCGGAAGTTAGTATTCAGGTGATTGACGGTCTATGTGCTTGGGAAAAATTGCTCATTTTGTTTGTATTGGGTGCGCATAAAAACGAGGCGAAAACGGATAGCAGAGCAGCAGCTGAAGCTGAAGCTGTAGATTGGGACAATACGGATCTTAGCAACTTAGCACTTATTACTACGTTTGTTTCTTGCGATACTTAGGAGTGGGTTGAAGGATCTACCTGTATTCCCCGCGAACCTCTCTGCACTCTCGCAAATTCGTCCCACTCCCACCCGTTTTAAGGCCCCGCGAACCTTTTAACGGCATTGTATTTCAAGGACCAGAAGCAGGCAAAAGCGAAGCTTTCTGGATCGGGTTGTCGGGTGGGGGCTTTGCGCAACAGCTTCGGACCGACATTCACCCCGCGAACCTATTTGCACCTCTGCGAATTTGCCCTACCCCCACCTGTCTTAGATCCTTGCAGCAGCGCGCAATCTGCGCGCGAAGCCCCGTTCATCTGAATATAATCTGCTGTAACTGTTGGTTTTCTCTTTACATATGTTTTCAACACTATTCGAGCTTCTACGCGACTACACAAGTACTCCTTTAGTAACCTTCTGCTTTCTCCTATGCATGCTGCTTTAGAAGCCAATACACAATTCAAATCACAAATTTGCATTTTTTTCAAGGAATGTTCTATGTCTACAGGTTAGGGAAAAAATAAAAAAGGCACACAAAAAACGGTCTCCAGAAAAGGACAATTTCAGCACATGGGACAAGATTCTATCTACCCTACGTAAACCAGGAACAGTTTTCCGCTCCGCTGGACGGCACTGACGCCGGTGGAAACTTTTAAAGCCCGCTTAGGTGACGTGGCGAATTATGCGTGCGGGTCGCAATCCTGTTTTCGGTGTGGGAAAACTTTCGTTTTCGCCGAATCCAGGGATTAT
>JADLIF010003155.1:0-24661 GCA_016648015.1 Steinernema khuongi | reverse complement strand
CTTTTTAAAAAATAATTCGGGGAGATGGCAGCTAAAAATTGTCAATTGTGACTATGTGCACCGAGATCTACAAAATGCACCCACTCACAAAATTCGGAAAATTGGCCAACTCCCGAACATTCCTCGTAAGTCAAAAATTTTTCTCTAAAAAATTCTTTTTTTTTAAAACAAGGTTTCAAAGTCGGCAAAAACAAAAGCATTGAAATACTGATCAAAAGGGTATAGAAAGATATACGATACAAGGGGCATAAAAAGCGCATTCCATTTAAACACCCGTGCGATCAGAACACAACCAAAAGCGCACTAAGAAAACAATCGACATCCGTAATGAGCTGAATTGAATTGAATCAGCTGGCCATAAATTTGAATGAAATGAAGGCAGTAGCAGCCGGGTAGGACTCCTAATGACCTAGCAAACAAATACAAGCTGCGCAAACGGAAACTCGCCAGCTGATCGTGCGCCGCTTGGACACTTGTTGTTGCCTGTTGATTCCTACCGTATACAGCCCTTCCGATAGCACACATATCCAAGGTGAGCGTGTTTTCCTCATGTTCACCTTTGCGGTGCCAGCCGTTGTGAGTCACATTAAGCCCGATAAAATCAGCCCCGTCACTTTTTTTCGGGTGGCATTTTTTACTTGTGACACTGAACATGTCCTCGACGGTCTACGAACGGCTTGCGCGCGCAAAATGGCGACAGCGTTCAGCTGATTTATGCACGGTTCGCGACACTGAATGACCAAGCAAAGTTGAAGTTTTCCCATCATGGATTCACTTCCTCCCTGAAGAAGGACTACGTATATAATTACGTTTCCTGCTGATGTGAGCAATACGAGTTGTACTAGATCCTCGAAACTGAAATCTGAAATTCGTCGAGTTAAAGGACCTTTAAATATTTTATTTGCCGCATTTCATCCTTGTGTTCAATGTTTTATGGTAGAAAAATAGTTTTTTATTTGTTTTTATTTGTTTTTCGATTTTTACGCGCGAAAACCTATCGAAAAGTGTTAGCTAATTTGCGATTCATTGAGCAAAAAAAAGGTAACAGTCAAAACCCTACATGAGCCATTCATCATTGTCACTCTGTTGCTGCCCTTTCCGCGTTCGAGGCGAGTGGCGGCATGCTCAACTACCTCCCATTATGTGACCTAAGACACAGCGCACTTATGAACAGCTCGTAAAAGACACCTTGTCAGCAACTGGACAATGTTTCTGAGACAAAAAGGTGACCAGGTTTGCCACTAGTGTTTAAAAGAACGGTATGGACTACACGCGTTGTTGAATAACGTGGCGCTTTTACAGAGTTTGTTGATCAAGAAATTTGACTGCGGACAGCTTAAGTGACAAGGTCTGCTAGATAAGGTCGTCAGAGAAGACTTAGTAAGCGCAGTAGTATTTTGTATTGAGAGCACGTCGTAGTATTATTTGTATTATTTCGTAGCGCGAGATTCAACTTGGGAAAGCAGATAACAAATAATGTTTTGTAATCCTAACCGTATTCAAAATAGTTGCATTGAATAATTGGATATAAAATGTTGTTTGTCACGTTTTCCAATGTTCATAAAAATTCTAAACAAAGTTGTGGAGCCCCAGCGACTTAGGCGTGGCGCGCTACCACGCCAATTTGGCTTCGGGTGCTTCTCATTGTAAATGGGCCGTGTCATCCTTTATAAATTACCTTACACTTTCTCGTCTTTATGCTATCACATAACTAGCAATTTAAACCTATTTGACGCTCGGGCGCCACACTGGCAACGTTATCGTGAGCGACCGTCAACTATTACCATTGCAAACTCTGAATGCCCGCATCACATGACTCCGCTAAATGACATCTTAATTGTACACTTTGGACATGGCAACCTGAGGACGAGCGCCGATGGTGGCGTCGTTGCGTAACTTTGGTGACCTCAAGCGCCGAAGCGGCGGAAACTTTGCCGTAATTTCCGATCCAAGCAGAAAGTAGGACATGGATGTAGCGGATGTATGCGGCGAACGCGTTCACAACGAGCAGCGAAAAGGCGCATAATAAGCAAAAACATGAACGGCGCGTCCACCTGGTCTAATGCGATAAAACACGATTTGTAGCGGCTTAGCTGCAGCTGCCCTTTTCACCAGGGAATGCGAGTTTCCTGGACCCTTTCTCCGACACTTAGCGCGCGCCCATTCTACGGCTATTGTGCTGCTCATTTGTTCGCAGCAAACGGGGTACACTCAGATCTCATTAATCAAATTCGTGTCACTTTCAATAAAAAATTGACGAAAGTGGTCAAGCGAAAGAAGGGGAGAAAGAACCGTTTGAGCGCAGTCCGCTGGTCCGGAAATATGAATGGTGGCAGCAACGGAGCAGTCGGTCATCATCGTCTAGTGGATGGCGCAAATGCTTAGATTTCACAGTCCAGTTGAAGATAACCTGTCACGTTAATTTCCTTGAAAAAGATCTAGAAACACTGTAATAGGCATTGAGGTATGATGATGTGGAGGTACTTTGGTCGGAAATTTAACATGAAAATAAAACTTGATGACAGTTTGTCCTTTTCTGCAAATAAGATATCCTATTTAAATTTATATGTGTTAGAAAATGGTGCTCTACGCTTGCACGAATTGCTTGAAGCTTTGAGGTTCCTCGAGGACACATACCTTCCAAATTCAAAGCCTGACGCACATAAATGTAATCCATTATGTGCTAACAAGCAGGTCGACATTAAGGAGTGATTTGACTAATTGTATGTTTTGATCTCTTGGGATAGCCGCCCGAAGGTGTGGAACAGTTTGCAATTTGCTAAACGAACAAATTTTTTAAATGACCGCAAGATTGGATTCGAAGTGGGTGAGCGTTATTGGTGCGGAAATAAGGCGGCTGGCAATAGCAAAGCGATTCCTCAATTTTAATGCCACCCGTTCGCCGTCGTTGTCCTCCCATAAAACAGTCGTTTTCGAACTCGCAACGACTTATGAACCACTTGCTCGATAAATTGACTTTCGATTCAAATGCCCAAAACCTCAAAAAATTTTTGAAATCCTGTGGAAAGTTGGCTTTTCTTTGTGCCGTTAATCGGCCTGTCACTTTGCATCAAGAAGATAGTTCATGAAAAGAGATGACGTAATTCGATCTTTATCAATAGGCGAAGAAAAGATAATGAGCGTGCGATTGAAAATAACAATGAATATTTGGCAACCAATTAAACGCACTAATAGAGTATCTTAACTCATCGAACTTTTCTCCACTTAAGTGCTACTTTGCAATAGGGCTAAGTGAGCATATTGAAGTTTTTACCTGCTCTTCCAAGCGGTAGTACGCTGGCGCACTGCATTTTTCAAGAGGGCTACAAGCAAATGTGAAAAAGCATTAAAAAACATAATTTTCACCTTCTCTCTTTACTCATTTATTTAAAGAGCATTTCTTGAAAATTCAGCTCTCACCAGAACGGTTAAAACAGCAGTCAGCCAAACTCTGTTTTTAAACGTTCAACAGAAACGGACCAAATATGATTTGATGCAAGATTGTGCCAAAGCTTTTTTTGAAAGGACATTGTGTCTCGATTTTGGGATATACCTGCTGATTGCTGATACATCAGGTAAGCCAGTTAAAAGAAGGCGACTAACATGGTAAGATTGTGTGTTACCATATGTTATGGGTAATTAAATTACTCCAGATATCTCCATTTCTCCACTTATGTGGATGCTTGTCTCCTCGGCTAATTGGCCCAACCAATGTCCCTTTACCTCGTGCGGCGAGGCATATGTTTTCGATGGAGTTTTGGCGGATGTGTGCAACTGCAATTGCAATTTGATCTCTGTCCACAGGTGGCGATATTCGGATATGCGGATGTTCGTTTTGATAGCGAGAAAAAGAACGCCAGGTGCGGGCAGTTTGGACTATGGTAGATGAGCGCGGCCGAGAGCATGAACGGTGACCTCAACAATTGGACGTGTTGTCGTATTGCTGTAATCACTTGTTTGCTGGAGTCCGGCTTTTTAGATGCCGCCGACCAATTGCACAACCCTAAATGAAGTGGGTTTACAGTCTCTTCTCTCGTTGCGCTTCTCTGCATATGGCGCACTTGCGGCGTTCGAAGCCGTCACCTGCAGCGAAGAGTTTTACTGCTGTCGGTCTCACTTTCTGCGAAAGTTTACAATCTCGATACAGATTATGAACACACTTCTTATCCGGCGTAGTGCCTAGGAATACTGTAAGTAGCGAGGACACTGCCCGGCAAATGCACGCAATTGCAGTTTTTGCATATCAAATACAACAAGCACCATTGACTAAAATTAAAAGAGAAATTGTGTTATCGTTCTTCGTTCTTAACACCAAAAAAGCTATATTGCTTTTTAATCAACTGCTCCAGAAAATTTAAAACTCGTACTAGGATTCATACTTTGGCCATGAGATAATACTTTCGGAAAAGAAATACGTGTAAAGCCGTCCCATACTGCTTACCAACAGAATAATAAAACACACATTTGCTCAAAATAAAAGATGTCCACTGGTCTTGAAACTTCAATTTTAATGTGAAACTGGCCACTGACAATTGTTGCCGCAATGTTTTTAACTATTGGCGCTGAGCAAAGCACTTTCCCTCATGAAATCTACTGTACTACAGTAGATTTAGCATCTTTCGGCATGACCTGGATTGTTTGGATAGCATGTTTGCCGGACCGATCGACTGCACCTGCTTTCGAATTCCGGTGGACTGCTTTGGCATTTGCCAAAAACAATTAGCTTCTGTTTGTCAGGTCAGGACGCTGCAATTCGCTTATGCGGCGAAACGCTAATATTGCATCCATATACAAATACGTCAAGTGTTGCCGCCAATTTACTCCTCATCATCCCACCCGTCTCTCTTTAGCGGCCGCCAGCCATCGGTGCTAATCCAACGTAAACACAGCGGCCGACAAAAACGGTCCACAGCTGAGAAAATAGAAAGTAACACTCGGTCGCGAAGGAAGTCGAGGACGCTGCGTCGAGTGGCCCCCACTTCACCCTTTCGCCCATACTTTAACGAGCGTGATGCAACACCAAACGCCGCGGCGGATAATCGCCACCTAGATCAAAGGAGCTGCGTATACCCGGCGAAGTTGGACAGTAATCTGACACCCTCAACGCATTGTCTCTTCTTCATATGTATACGGGTCTCTTTGTGTCGTTTTCAGGTATACGACCTTCCCACAAATTAACGTGCAGTAAATGGGGGTGTTTTTTTGCAATAAACGTTTACCGCACTTCAAAAGTTATAAATGAAACGCACTAAGCTGAAATTTGAGGACTTCGGGAAAATTTTGTGCGACCTGAGCACACTGATGTCTGAGACAGCTATCAAATATTTTGTTACAGTAACCAGAACTGCTAAAGATGATTAAACTTTTACCTATGACTTTTTTCTATGAGACATATCTATGCGCCAGAAATCATCCTTAGTTCAATGGTAACTCTATGTTCTGGAACAAGAAAAAGCAGATAAACGAGACTTTATTCCTGATTCGAACTCTTACGTAATTTAAATATGCTCGAAGTTTTTTTATAAAAAGATGCTTAAGTACAAATGCTATTCAGGGTTCACTAAGACGACAAACGTGTGACGGACACTTGCGGGCGAGTTTGTGTTGAACAAATCTTAGGGATTGAGTCTATTAACTCGAAGTTTTCTCGAAGGATCCGGGTAACCGTGTGAAACGATGAAGACAAAAATAATATTTTCGCGACCCGTCAACTTGAGCCAAGAACAAAATAACGATTCAACAGTAGGTATAATTTATCTGAATATATAAAGTCTTCGTCCTTCTGTGTCCCTGATCCCTCCTTCGTTAATCTTGCGTTCTTCCTCTTCCGATGTCGCCGTTGTTCTCATTGACGAGAATCGATATTGGACAGCGATGGTGGAACCGGCGGAGGAGTCGAAACGGGGACGTTGATGGAGGCAACGGAGATGGCCAACGTGCACACGCACGGGCCCTGCCAGCTTGCCTTTGCCTGGTTGCAGGCCCTTGCCAATGTCCGTTTCCTATATTTGCCCCCTTTGCACACAGAAAATGAATGGAAATTTCTCATGAGCTCCTTTTCCGATTTAAGGCATTGTTCGTAATCAATGGTTGATATTTCATACTGTTTCATCTCGTTGGGATGTCTACAGTTTATACTTATCTTCTCCACTAAATGGTAAACTTCGTAAACTATGGTCCTAATTTCGAAAGGCACTGCATGGTCCACATATATGCGAGGTAATAAACGTATACGTTTGAGATCTATGTCTTTCTCTCTTATGAAGATCAAAATAAGGGAAGACATCCTAGGATGAACAGAAGAATTTATAGTGTTGTGCCTACTTCAAATATATATGGGATAGAATAAACTTTTAGGTTGACCAAGTTAAGTAAACCTTCACCATTCACTATATGAATGTCATTTAACGACTTTTCGAATATACTCCGACGTTACTAAATCCTCACCAGCAATATTCATGTTTCTTGACAATTCGTAATATAGAGTGCATTCCTTTTGGAACGACGCTTGCAATGCCATAGACCACACACGTTCACGGCAAACAATACTAACCACACCACAACTGCATCCACTAGGACGCCAAATATTTGCGAAATATTTAGTAAAGTATGAAATGCAAATTCCAGTCGTTGTAGCACACTGTCCTTTTGCTAGATAGATGATCCTCATTGATAAACGTTCTCTTCTCCGCAGCGCGGAAGCCAGAATTGGGGCGCGCCGTCTCGTATTTAGTGTAATATTGTCGTTTCTTTTTCGCGCTTTACTTATACGCATCGAAGACGCGAGAGATTGTTGTTTCAGATACAGTTTCCTTTCTAATGTTTCGTATATTTGAAACATCGCTAACGTAACGCGTCCTTAAGCTCTGCGCGAGATGTATTACGGGGCATCACGGAGCCAGAGCGCCGGACCATCGTCAATGCTTGAGCAGTTTGGTTTTGGCGGCGCTACATCCTCTACGACTATTCCACGAAGGACTGCGGAAGCAGCCGCAGCTTCGCATATTGCTTCCCCGATTACGAATCGACGTTTCTACCAACAACAACCGTCCTACCTACGGTAACAGAGTTGACTAGCTTCTTCGCAATCACACAAGTAGTAAGAAAACAAAAACATTGCTTTCCAAACAAAGTATGTGTGCATTGTCCGTCAAGCTAGTGTACTTGAGTGAAACAGCTTGTCATGTCAGCAATTTTGCTTTAACCACAGCTTAGCCACGCCTTGAATCTTTTTACCGCACACTACTACCCACATTTTAATGGGCAAACATTTCATAAGACAACTTGTTTGCTTCAAAAAGCTTTTTTACTTGCAACGTGGTAGCTTGCTCGCAATTTTAGACATCACAGATCGGTTGATGGAATGGAACTCATCGGTAACGACTTGGATCCGACGCAATGGAATGATGGGTAGGTGGTACCATATCTCGCGTTATGCATTTCGCAAGACAGAAAACTTCCTACGGCCCAACTTACGAGTTCAGTTTCAAAAAAAAGAAAATAAAGGAATAGAAAACACAATATTCAACATTCTCCCACTTTGAATCCGCCTAATTCACCGAATTGCTGCGTTTAGAATGCAACAACCTTCTGTACTGAGCCAAAACTGCGCAAATGACATAAGCGCTTCGCAAGCGTTTGGAAGCACCGTATCGTCCCTCAAACTGGCGGGAGCAGCACTTGAACAAGAATATGAGCTGCTGAAGCGCGACTACGAAGTGACTTTACAAAAGCTACACGCAACGATGAACTCCATCAAAACATTTTGGAGTCCAGAACTGAAAAAAGAGCGCCAAATGAGGAAGGAGGAAGCACAAAAAGTGCTCTTAATGCAGCAAAAAATGGCAATGCCTTATGTGAGTGTACAGTTTCTGGCTAATCAAAAGACTTCTTTTGGTTTAGAATCAAAATGAAATCAGCGTTGCGGGATTAGGACCGGAACTGGAAAAGTTACGGATGGAGCTAAACATAAAGGAGCAAACGATAAGCACGCTAATGGAAATGACCAGATCTGATCCGAATAGTGTCGTCGTTGCAAGACGAATAGCGGACCTCGAAGCCCGGTGCAATCACCTAGATGCCGTCTTAGCTACAAAAGACGATCAGCTCCGCGTTTATCAACAGAAACTGAGTCAAGTATCCTCAATTGGCTACGAAGATACTGTAAAGGTTTGTTTTCATGTTATTTCTCGTAATGTTTTCGGGATCAACGAACTGAAAAAAAAAATTAACGGAGAAAACTGAAAAAGCTAGCAAGAACTTCTAGGTATAGTAATGAAAAGATATTAGATAGTCGCCTCATTATTGACTCTGCAGCTCCCCTATATCTGCTTGATTTAGGAAGCTCGAATTGCTGAATTAGAAGATGAATTAAACCGGATAAAGATCGGCGCAGTGAACAGGCCACTCGATTTTACAAACAAATCAATTAGCACTCACGAATTGCACACGTTGAAGATGAAGATGGAGAAGTCCGAGATGGAACTGGCGCATAGATCGAACGAATTGTCCTCTGCACAAGCAAAACTTCGAACAGCAGAGGAATCAAACGGTGATTTAAGTAGGCACGTCCAACTGCTGAAAGAATCCCTGATGGCGAAAGAACAGCAAATTTCATTACTTCATGAGGATGTAGACGCTCTGAGGAAAAAGTTGGAGACAAAAAATCAACTTATTGAACATCGAGACGTCACAATCAAAAACCTGGAGACGATGCTCGAAAACGTTCGCGCTCAACTTGCAGATTCGAGTCAAACTGTAAAGGATGGCGAGCAGAAGATGAGTCAAATGAACAGAAGAATTGATCAGCTCGAATCTATCGTCAGAGAGAGGGAAAACGAGCTAGAGGGTGCAAGACAACGCCTCCAGGTAAGAATTACGTAGAGTGCAAGACAACACTATGTGCCACATACTCTATGCAAATTTTTGTGCATGCTAACTCAAATCTTTAGGCGCAACCAGATGTTATTTTCGAGAAGGAGATGAAGATGCGCTTGGAAAATGCTGAACGGGATAAGCTTAAACTCCAGCAAAACATTGATGAGATCAGGAATAGTGCGGAAGTTGAACGGCACGAACAACTCGAAGCATTCAAGGAACAAGCCCGTAAGGACCGTCTGCAGATAGAAAGTCTCCAGAAGGAGCTGTCAGATAGACAAATCCTCCTGGAGTCACAAAACGAAAAGATTGGAGATTTGGATGGTGAACTCAAGCGGAAGGTTGACAGCGGAAAGATGCTGAAGATGGATCTAGACAAGACAAAGCTACGCGCAGAACTTGAAGAGGCCCACTCTGAAGTGGACAGATTGCTAAAGATTGTTCAGAACCTCGAGAAAGAACGGACTGCCCTTACGACGAAGTGTAGTCAGCTACAAACGTACGTTTCTCTTTTGTCTACTGCCTTATTTTGTTATTATAGAAGGACTGTCGTAGATAGCATATCAAGCGAGACGTCTGGAAGGGGAAGCAGCACTCTAAAGAATAGGTAACAATTTATTACAATTTTACACCTGGATCCAACACTTATCAAAAATGACGACACATACTTAGAATGTTTAGAATTGACGAGCTAGAGGAAGCGCTTCGTGAATCTGTGAGCATCACGGCCGAGCGAGAAATGCACGTGGCGCAGCAAAAGCAAGCTAATAATCAATTGACAACACAGGTACGTGTTTACACCTCTCAGCCACTCTTATCTCTTTTTAACTGCAGCTGAATGATGCACTTCGGGAGGTGACGGCTCTTAGAAAAGAACTTCATGAGACCTCCCGGGGTAAGGACAATGATACAATCAACCGCGCCTTCGAGAAAGAGCGCCAGAAGCACCTTGAGCAACTACTACAACTGAAGTAAGCTTTGCCACTTTATAGCATCTTGCAAGCGATCATCTTTTAGACACGAAGCAATAGTCGCCGCTCTGGGTGAGAAAGACGCTCACATAGCGTTATTGGAGATGTCACCAAGAGAAGATGTGCGCGATCAACTGGACACGCTTAGGAAGCATCGCGAAAAGCTCATGCAAAAGTTGAAGATTGAAAACGAAAGGCGAGCGAAACTCATGGAGCAAATCAACGCCTCGACTGCAAATCAGTACGTCGTGCCCGTCAGTGGGGTTGGTGTCGTCTCCATGGATTCCGGCTTAGGCGGTGTGCAAAACACAAACGACCAAGATGACGACGCCGAAGGCATCTGGGCGTAACCCGCTCAATCTACATATTTTTGTTCGGAATTCCGGTGGTTCTATTCGTGGAAATCTCAGGTCCTTTTCGACCCTCTCAACAAATTTGTACTGGTTTTTCTTGTTATTTATGAACACGATGATAATATGATACTGCCGTCTTTCAGCGCACAATGTGAATCAATGTATGTTTTGGCATAATGAATGTTGAACATGTTTGTTAAACTATTGCAACAATGTTCCGACATGCATGGTCCCTGCATGAACGAAACAAAATATTCAACCTGCATAGGTGCCGTCAAACAGAGACTCGAATAACCGCTTTGCTACGGTTATTCCGAAGGTGTTTATTAGATATGGTTGTTTACAAAATGGCAGAATATATCAATGAAATCATGACAGTTACAGAGATACCCGATTTAAAGGTGCAGTAGTTAAACCAACAATGATGCAAAGGTAACAAAAGCAGTCGGTTTAAAACAATAACCAAGTAAAGAAGGAAGGTACACACGTTTCCTGCCAGCTCTTACTTTTTGACATCGGCACCGTACTGGTACTCGATGAAGGCTCGGTGTTCGTCGTCGTAGTGGTGACCGCGCTCCAGTTCACGACGTTTCACTGCGTACTCACCTTGCTTGCGATCCTTGCAGCAGCAACACATGACCAGTATGGTAGAGGCTGCAAGAAATACAGATGCCAGTACTGCGAAAAACCAGACGGCGCTGCGAAAGTTTTCTAAATGGTCGGTTTGTGGATAAGGTACCAAGGGTACGACTCATACGACTACTGATGTGCGTAATTCCTTTGACTCCTTGTGTGCGAATTGTGGACACACGTGTAGATCGTACACGTGTTCCGTCCCGTGCGACACCAATTAACAAATAAGTGGAATCTTCGTCCAAGCCACGCAACGTGACCTCAGTAGTAGGCAATGTAACGGATTCCGTTTGAATCCAGTGATTCATTCCTGGTGAAAAATACGTGCCAATGGCAAAATTACCAATACAAACCTTCTCTCGTAAAGTTGACAAAGAAGGAAGCACCTGGCATTCCCCAGGTAGAACCGTTGGACGGCATCCATTCAACATCGATAGTATCAGGCGAAAGAGACACTGCTTCAAATATTGGCACATCCGGATCTTTCAAGGGCCAGGTGTGAACAAGACGTAGAACTCTCGGACCTTCCCCGCCGTTGGTTTCAGCCCACACAGAAACTTTGTACGGAGAATCCGGTTGTGCTTCTTCGAACAAGTAATATAACTGGCGGTGTAGCACGTATGTTTCTTTCACTTCGCCGGTTGTGTTTTCGAAGGATATAAAATAACCACGTATATTACCATTTGGCTGTTGTGGCGCGGCCCAAGTTAGCAACAAACTTGATGCACCGACAGCTCGTACGCGCAGATTGTGAACTTTTGATGGAGCTAAAGCAATGGGCAGACAATACATTTTCAAGACAGATTTGATTACCTCCTTCTGGTGTAAAAAACTGCAAATAAACGCTGCGTGGACCAGTGTACTGCTTGTTCACCGCAGCCACGCGAGCAGTGTAGTTGGTGACAGCGGAGAGACGACTGAGTACAACTGATGTGGCATGTTGATCAACATACTCAACTATGATATTGTAGGGTTCCCTATTCAACCAGTATTCGACCTTGTAGCCCTCGAAATGACCCCGTAATGTGCTTTCGTTAACGGCTTCCCAGCTCAAAAGCGCAGAGGAGAAATTGTGGTATTCCCGAAGCTGCAAGTCCCGAGGGGCCTCAAGTGGCTCTGAAAGTACGACAGACACCTATGTGCTGAGAAAAAATTTGGATACGAACCATTTTCGCCGGAGTATCCAATAATGCGATTTGGGTCGATGACAGATCTTCCCTCGGAGTTTACAGCTCGAACTTTTACTTCGTATTCCATAAATGTTGGCTGATCCCGTATAACTGTGTGGTTCTAAAATTAATAATTTAGAATGAAAAGGGGATGCGTGGTTTGACCTGGAGTGGATCTTCAATTAGAAATTCATGCCAGTTTTCACCTTCTTTGTTCAGACGGTACTGTATCAGGTAATTCAATTGTGGAGCATTCCAGTCGATTTTATTCATGGGTTTCCAGTAGATAACAAGGTTTGTCGGGTCATTTCCCATTGCGTATACATCCTCTGGATTTGTGTACGGCGGAGCAGGCTTCGTAGAACACATTGCGTCTACATTGTAGCCTGGTTCACTAGCTCCGTGTGAGTTGTAAGCAATAACACGGAACGTATAGTTAACCTAAGTACCGTGGTGACTGGCAGCTAATCATTGACTCACCCAGGGAGATAATGTAATATCGGCTTGGAAGGTGTCCTTATCCGCTTCCGTCTCTTTAACTATAGTATGCCATTCTCCTGGGGCGAATGCGGTTTCCATCTGAACGTCAAAATGTGTAACGGGATCACCGTACGCCGATGGATTCTTCCACAAAATCATCGCTCTTCGCTGGTCGCATTCGATGGCATAGACATCCGGCTTTTCGGGAACATCTACAATTGTTAAGGTGTTTAGGTGAGAACATTTTCAACTCACCCATTACAAGCAGGTCAACTTCGGCAACATGAACATCAACATCAGTAATGGCCGCACAATCAATCTTTCCAGAATTTCGACCTTGTGTGTTCTTCAGGGAAAGCAAAGAAACTCCATCATCGGTCAATGAGATGGAATCGTTCAGAACAACACCATTATGGCGCCACTGATAGTCAATGTATAACCTCGGATCACTTCGTGCTTGACACTTAAATTCCACAGTACCGCCGGCTTCCATAACTACGGATTTAGGACTTGGTACAAGCTTGAAGTATGTAGGATCTAAAGTAATTGGTCACAAGAGTCTCTCTCCAGTATTTTACTGTATATCTGAAGACGGTTGTAGGCTCGGTTTAAACCATATTTGTTGCTGACATTGCAGTAATACTCGTCCTCGTCCGCAGAACTAACGTCGTAAATTCGAAGTGTATGATTTGCAAACAGCTGAAAAAAGATTACGGAGACTTGGAGTATGATGTTAAAAACTCGATCTACCTGGATTCTGCCAGGGATTATCTGAATCGCCTGATCCTTTGTATCAACCCAACGAACAACGGGCTCTGGAGCAGCTGTTACATCGCAACTCATGTCAACGACGCTGCCACGAACTACCTTAAAAATCCTTCGTATCGGCATATGAAAGACAGGGGCAAACGCTAAAAGAGTTAAAAGAAACTAACATGTAAGCGCAGAAGATAATCAAATACCTTGGATATCTAAGGCAATATTCGCCCAGATGTAACCTAGCGGATTGCTTGCGTTGCATTGATACACACCGGCATCCTGCTTTTGAATGGCGTCAACTATTCTCAAGATACGTCCCGAGTCCAGCAACATCCTTCTTTCAGCTCCACTGTCCTCACTCCCATAGAGCTGTTCTCCGTTTCTGTACCACTGAATTAAAGGCTGTGGATCTCCTGCAGCAGGACAGTGCAGTTCGGCGGTATTTGTTTCTACCGTTGTAACATGTTCTGGCTCGGCAATTTCCCAATATGGGGCGGCTGAAAGTGTACAGTCAGTTGTCAGCTACTGTTTTGCTGTACCTGAAACGTTCACAAACATTCGGTGCTTGATATCCTGCGAACTGCACTCATAGTATCCCGCATCTTTTGGATGGATATTTTCAATAATCAATGATTTTCCATAATCTGTTTCAGCACTGGTCATATCTTTCATACGCTTCTTTGGGAGGTCGCCCTCCGCTTTGCTCCACCTTACCTCGGGTACCGGTCTGCAAGCAGTATTTTGTCATTCATAGGCAATACATGAAGCTCCTCACCTTCCACCGAAAATGCACATTAATTTCAGTCGCCCACCTGCTTTCACCTCAACGTATTCTGGGCTGAACCATAACCTGTGAGCTCTAATGCCGACGGTTCCTAAATAGCACATGTGAGAAAGGTCAGTGCATTTTTTCGCACTTCTTGCAGGCAGTACTTCAATTCTGATACGTTCTCCAGCAAAGTACTGTCCTCTCAATACAGGATTGGTTACGGCACACTCATAATGCAGATTTGGACGACCATCGTGGTGAGTGGTTGTACTGAACTGTAGGTTCCCATCACCATCCACAGTAATGTGCTTTCTTCGGACGGTTTCCATCACACCCGTTAATACGGTATCACGGTAAAACCAAACAACATATGGTTCTGGTGTCCCATGTGGTTTTCCATGACAAGGAAGAGTTAAACTGTCACCTTCTTGAACCTTAATAGTTCGAACAGCTCCGGGTGGTGTTTTAAAATGATCGAGCTCTTAAATTACAACTGAGGAATTTGTAGCAACTTTTTTGAACATACCTCCATGCTTAACCTGTATGACATGACTGTACATATCACCGTAGAAACTGTCCACATGACACTGATAACTTCCTTGATCAAAAAGCTGCGGGTCAGGGAAAACGATGGTTCCCGACTGACCGCGTCGTTGCCACTGAATCTTCACCCCGTCAATCTCAAGTGGTTTGCCATCTTTATACCAGTAATAACTGAAAATATCTATTTGATCTAGGAGGAATCCGTCTACAAGAGATTTTAAACGGTATGCGGTAACTGTAACGAAACACTTCCTTCAGAGCTGTTTTATAATGTAGTATATAGACTTTCTACGAATTTTTTCTTGCTATTCCGATATATAAATAATCCTTACTCGTTTTTTTCGTAGGGTGCTTCGCATTTTAACGTAAATCGTGAATGTTCGGTATTTGCCACTCCAACTTGGAACCAGACTTCTTCTGGTGATAATGCGGTAAATACTGTAGCGGTCACTTGTGGCTTTTCGCCTATTTTGCTTGCTCTTATAAGCGATAGACAGATGGCCGGAATCAGAAAACGGGGCCAAAAGGCACCCGTTTTCGTCATTACCATAACTCTAAAAGCATAAAACGCATTAATCCCTGACAAAGGATAGCGGAACAAATCTGCATGCTATAGAGTGCATTGGAGTGCATTGAAAAGGGAGATGATGAGCACGCGCGGACAACAAAAGATGCTAATGGGTAAACTGAAACACTCGAAATGAAGCACTGCCCAAACTTCTAATGGAGAACGCGCGGCTAAACGATAATTTGTACGCTTCTTCTTCTAATCATTCCTTCGCACACTTCAATCCCAAAAGCTGTGTGCTCGCCGATTGAGTAGTGAACTAGGCCTGAGATATGCAACAGAGAAACAAATTTGGTGCTGGGTGCTGACAATTGGCTTTGCTGCACTAGCAATGGACGCGGACATAACGATGCCACCCGGAGTCAATGCTAATTCAAGTTCCGAGCAAGCAAGAGACGCTGCTGCAAAGATTCTTCACCCAAAAGCCACAAACAAAATCGTTAAGTCAAACTAAACTCTCACGTCATCGACAGCCCGTTCGCAGCAACGGTCATCACCGGAAATCCCCACAGCGGTGATCGCTCAAATCCGGCTTCTTCCACTACGAGCAGGACAACGGGTGGCGCCCCATCCGTTTATCAAAGCTGACCACCTGTTTTATGCAGAAGAAGCTTTCGGCACTTGTAACTCTAAGTAATAGGATCCGCTTAGACGTCATCAATTGATGTTGGTGGTTGTAAAAGATGCAGACAGATACAGCCCTCATTGGGTGGAAATTGAAAGAAAAAAACATAATTTTCACGGAGCAAACTATAAAGAGGGGGAAGGAGTGATATCAAAACGCTCCCACGCAAACAAGATAAATGGCAGACTGTTATGGAGTTGAAAAGTTGCTACCGTAGCTTCCTAGTTGGAATGCCCGAATAGATAAGCTGCATTAACAGCGCTAAGTGCACAAATGAATGATCAGACTACCTATCAGGTGACACACGGGCGCTTCACCGGGAAAATGACGATAGACTGAGGACAAAGGACAAGAAGAACATCGTCAGTTTAAAGTCAAAAATTGAACGCTCGTAGAACATAAAAGAGATTGAGGAGATACGAATGCATCCTGATCCCCTTCATAGCTCATAAATTAGCTTGTCAGAGCATTGTGCCGAAAGGGAGTGACGCGATGAGGGGTGTTGGAGTTGGAAGAGAATGTAGTCACTCCCAGCATCGTTCGAAAATCCGAAAACTGCTGAAGCGCAAAGGCCAATTTTAAAGAACGCGAGAGCGGAGCAAAGCAAACCCGGGAACTTATTAGAGAATGGAAGGGTGCAACAACTGCTACTATAAATCTCTGCTGCAATTACGCAAGAACAATAAAGCAAATGATTAGTTCACAATTGGTTAGCGCTCAGTGTAAAGTCAATAAAAACCTCAAATATTAAACAGTGAAGCAACGCGGCACGTCCTTAGGGTTTTTTACGAAAACGCTCAACTTTCTAAATGCACGTTAAAGAAGACCGTCCCAACCCCTCCGTTCAGTTACAAAGCGATTTCGCTTTTAGTTTGGAACTAACTCCGATAACTGGTCTAATAAAGAAGACCTATATGCAAACTATGTCTATGGTAGAACTACTCGTTAGTGGAATACACAGTTCACAGTGTCAATTTATAGGCCTTGCAGTTTAAACGCCAAAAAGACGATATTTCACTTTAAATTATCTTTTAGACATTTAGACCTCCTTGTGTCATCTAAACTCAACGCTGACAAAAACAAATATTTGTTATTTCCGAAAGATGAAGATAATCCTGTAATTCAACCCACATTTTACAGGGCCACTTAAACCAAGAGATTTGAATCATTTAAAATCTTTGAATGTTCAATTAGCGCCAACCTAGAGCATGGGCACTCTGCAAAGAATAACATCAAAACCCATCAGAATGTCATAGATGTAAACAATAAGACCATTTACCACTCAAGGGATTAATTAGTTATCCGCACATCGCAAGTGGCCCGTCACAAAACGATACATATTTGAATAGTACCGCAGAGGGCAACACTTAGCGCTGAAACAACGCCAAGCGCGAGGAAAGATCTGCGTGCGGGTGGTAACCGAAGAAAAGAAGGGGTGCCGCAACAGCTCTTCATTAACACACGAAAAGGCGACGTTGGGCTATCTCTGGGTGGCCGCAAGCAATGATGAAGTAGTTAACAGATTTATGTGCACTAAACGCACGCTGGTTCGGAAGGAAACTGCAACAAGTGCCTCCAAATTTGGGTGGCCCTCCCTGCGATCGACGCCCAAATTACCGCTTCCTCTATAATTATGCAAATTGTTGAGCTTTCAACTAAAGTTATGAATAATTTTTAACATGGAGTCTTCTCTTTACAAAATTATAGAATTAGATTTATGTACATTATTAATAATGCGATATTATCTTTTCTATCATTTCCACTCTGATGCAGAAATGAAAAAAGTCGTTTATGCGAAGTAAGGGCTTCAACGGCTAAGGAAAATCTAATGTTTGAAAAATGAAAAAAGTCGTTTATGCGAAGTAAGGGCTTCAACGGCTAAGGAAAATCTAATGTTTGAATTAGTAGTTACTTGAAAAAGCATAAATGGAATGCACAAAATTTGACATTGCAACTGTGCACCGTGGAGTTTTGTACCGTGAATTCTGTGAACCATTTTCCGTAAACTGCATAGTAAACGCATATTCTGCATCTTCTCTTTCATTTTCATTTAAACTGTGTATCTGGATGTGCTCTGTACTGAATTTGGTCTCCCTTCCACTAGATATTTTTCAGCTTTCAAAGGGGTGAGACCTCCACTTTTGGAAAGCTGAAATTCATTGATTGCGTCTTGTTTGTCGTCGTCCTTTCCGAGTAAATTTTGTTATCCTTACCACCTAGCAGATTTTGCCTATTTCAAACAATTCTACGAATTATAATGGGTTGTCGCATTGAAAACTGGACACTTTTTAAATAACTTTTCATATTCAATAACCATATGTTTAAGACTCATTATAGACACATTTAGACACTACAAGTCTTTCTTAATTTGTGGCCCAAAGGTGGATTCCAAGCTCTTAGAAAAAGGGATATTCTAAGTCGAAACAAATTTGTACCTTCATTGGAACTTCTTGATTTCAATAAAATCTTTGTCCTTGAAATTCGTTTCGTGTGAACTTGAAACCACAGCATACTGACAAGGCACGATCTGGGCTAAATCCTGGGTTAGCGAGAAATTTTTAGCGAAAAATGATAGACTTAAGAAAGGGTCAAATTTGAAAAGTGCGGTTTTCTATATTTGTCAGGAAGGCGGACTTTTTTCACCTTTTGGTCTCTTTCTTGGTATTGCCGCCACCAATCTGTCCAGCTGTTGTGTTGGCAAGTAGCTGGGTGTTGCGGCTTGCTGCTGTGCTTTTTCCAGAATCCGACTGATTAGTTAACCTACCGTACACAGAGCAAAATGATCTCCTTAAAAATCTCTTCGATAATCATTTTCATCTCCAATTTTTTCAACTGCGCTTTGAATTTTTCCGAACAATTTTTACACGTTTCTGTAAATGGCAGACCTTTGCCTTAAACGTCGTTGACGCGCGCCGCCCATTGGTGCACAGATGAATTTTTCAGAAACACATTTAACGTGCCATGTTGAAGATCTCAGGGTGGTATTTTTTTGGTGTGGTGAAAGAAATAGGTTAAAAAGTATTAATTTACGCACAATCGAGAGGTTACCGCATATCGTCGACAACACCACAAGACTGGTGTTGGCAACGCGCCCATCCATTTCTTTCTAGGCGTAAGCAATGCAAAATTCTAGGATGTTTTCGAAGTGTCCAGTTTTCAATGCGACAACCCAATATAATAAACATTTGTGCCAATGTATAGTTCTGTAGTGTTTTTCAGTATTATATGTGAATGTCCCTCTTTTACAAGATTTAATTCTGTTGGTTGAATGACGTACAATTACAGTGACTACAATTTTTAGTAGTTCTAAACTGTCACATGTACCGTGCCAAGGTTTTAACGACTCAGCTACTATCCTGCTTAGGGTGTGTGATAGATCGTTCAATTTAGTAGAAGAATGTTTAACAATATTTAACCATGATATGTAGATGAGAAATGTTTGACCTTCGCTCATAAATCGACATCTGCATTATATTAAATTTACATCTGATAAAATTCTGAACATATATGAACCGTACGAAAATGAGCAACCTGAAAAAAGTGAAGAAGCGGAAAGACTTCGATCGACAAAGCTGACAGGGAAAATTTACAAAGTTTGCACTTCGTTACCATAATAACCCATCATTTTAAAAATCTGTGTGAGACGATTTTCATTTAGCGGAGGAAATAGAGTGTCTTCGATTAGATTGGATTGGCAACTGACGTTCAAATCGAGGATTGGCGATAACGATTCAGCATCCCTGAACTTGTTGGTTATAGGGAAAATATGGCCTTCAGTAGTGAAAAGAAGACGACTGTAGTTCTTGTTGACTGGATTGTCTTCATCAAACAGCTGAAAGAGTAAGTTATAGAATAAAGGGAACTTTCCATATGTTACCAGATACAAGTATTTGGTTGTTTCAGACAGAAAGAATGATTCCATGCGGTCTTCCAAGGTTTTATCCACCACATCGTGGACAGTGGCAAAGCCACAGCGAACGCGCGAGTGTATGTTTAGAGAGTCAATGATTTCTCTACCAACATGCAGATAGAAAGGACTTTTCGTGGCACGATATAGCAGATACGTTGCTTCGGCGAACTCGGGACGCAAGGGATAGAATGAGACATCGGGTGCTCTGAAAAGATTCAAATTGCTGGACTAATTGCAATTACAAGTAATGAAGAAATAAGAGTGAGGCAAATCAGTTTTCTGGAAGACCAAAACAGAAGGGTTCAACGATACATACTTCAACAATCCAAAAAACAACAAATTACGTTTCTATTTTACTAAGATAGGACACATGGATAAAGTATAGGGTAGGATACACTAGGACAAGGTACTTCTATTTAACCACATTAATACCTCAAAAAATTAAACCAAGTCAAAGTAACGTTACCAAATTGAGTTTACCTATTACAACCGGAATGAACTGTGTTCAAGAAAATGCCTTCAAACACTTACTTCAAATGCCAGTTATATCGTTCCGGAAGAACCCCATACTTCTTCCAAAGGGCATAGTAGAGCGCATGAAAACACACAGCTTCATCGATCATGCCGTCCAATACTAGAACACCAGCGAAACTTGCCTGTAACGCGTCTATCCACGTATTAACCACCTTTCCGTCTCGCATATCCACATTTACGTAAATAGGAGGCTGACCATCATCTGAATTATTTATTAGTTTCACAAAGTGAGCTTAAACGCCCTACCCGATCTGCAGTTGGCTCTTCCTTTGCGCATGTGGGTCCAGATTTGATCTTGAGCATCCAAATACATTTTTAAATCAGTTTCATCCCCGAATAGAATGTACGCTTTGAGCATGTACTCGTAAAAGGAGTCGAGCCCTGCTCCCAACCCGCTGAGAATCCCTTTCCATTCACCCGTTTGCACATCAATAACATTTCCTGAAATTAGGCGTTTAAGTGACTGGAGATGATAGGTTAAAACTACCCAGCAATCCTGTGCGTTTATCTCGAAAGTTCCAAAGTCTTGCGTTAGTTTTTCTTGCTATTATCTCGAAACTGGAATCATTGAGAAGCCGTGACAGAACTCCGAATTCCAGTAGCAGTGATCCAGCACCAGCCGTGCAAGTTTCGTTGATAGTGCCTTTGAGGACCCCTTTAATCAAATTGACTCTTGGATACGGTAGACCCGTCAATGTATTTTCGAACGCTGGGAGCATGCGCAAGACAATGTCATGCGCCATTGTTAAAAGTTCTCCATCATAATCTGGCATTCGGTAATCCCCAAGAAGGTTATTCTCGTTGGTCAGAATCATGTGAGATGATAGCAGAGAACCAACAACACTAAAGAAGAATTTTGTGTTATTTGGAAGTGTATGCACCTCATTAGAGTTAAAAAACAGGAAATCTACATATTCTCAGATGTCCTACCGTATTGTTGCTTCAAAGACCTGCACAGTGACATCCTTTTCGAAGGATACGTTGTCAATTACTAATCGCACTGCTCGGTGGAATTCAGATTTGTTCTGGAAGACAACTAGCGAGTCGAGTGAATCTATCTGAAGCGAAATGCAGTAAGCGCTCACAGTTGCATCACAGACATCATACCAATGTCAATGAATAGTCCCCCAAAACGTCGTTTATGTTGATATTGTTGCTGAAATGACAGCGTATTACTAGCTACTTAGCTTATAGTACACTTTAGCAAATTTTTTTACATTTTAGTTTCAATATTATTTTGAAATCTTACGGATTAGCATGATCGGGACCTCTGCCAGTGCAGTGAATCGGATCTAGTTCGTCCATCGGAAAGGCATGCTTCATATAATTATTGTATCCAAAATAGAACATCTCTCTGGCCTGCTCGCGAGCAATTTGGATTTCATCCAGGCTGACCCAGCCGTATTTGAAGTCGAATTCATTGTCTGCTGGCCAAAACGAGTGAGCGAACGACTTCTGAAGACAAGACAGCGCTATAACCGTTGACGTAAACAGCAGGACGCGACAATACTAAATGAAAAATCTATGTAGGCGAGTACTACATAGCAGACAAACCATGACCAACAAATAAACGCTAATGTCCTAATGTACCGTTCATCCATCAGAAAATTGCGATTGAACACAATTGCTAGTAGTAGAATCGTGGCTGACACAACATCAATCGTTTCGCCTGGAACGCTAAATATACGTAATTGACAATTCACAAGAATTAAATAAAACACGTTAGAGCGCCATGGAAGGACAACGGATCGCAGCAACGCTATGATACAGCGAGCATGAGCGGTCGTTATTGTTGCGTTCGTTTTAAGCAAAGCGTCGCCGACATTCCGCGGAGCGGTGCGCTGCTACGTGGTAGCTTTTAGCTGTCCGTCTCTATCACTAGCTTATTCTTCGATAGTGCAACCTTATTCTTACAGTGTGTGTGGCCCAAACATAGTTCTATCATGATCGAAGGATATGTCAAACACCAAAACGTGCAAATGCTCAATGTAGCGAATTTCGCATGCAGGTTTCACACCACATGTTGGCAGTATACATCATAGTACATAGTTCATTGCCTCTATAGCACCGCCAAGTAGGAAACGCGGCTTGAATTTCGGAAGATACATATTCAACTCTCATATATTGTCAGCATCGAAAACGTTTATGAACTGCTGTAAAGGATAATACAAGGGTAAACGTCAGATGTAATACTGAACAGTTGGCAGAGCGATGATATCCGAGATAGTCATCTGGGTGGCAGTTGTTTAGCAGCGCTCCTGGATCTCACCTGTGATGTTGCGTAATTACACTCACTATATTGTGGTTAGTGACTTACCTTCTTTGAGACCAAGGCACTTGCCCCACTCCTTGATGCTGATGGTGCCGTCGTTGTCGGCGTCGCATCCTTCGAGGAAAGGCTTGATGCAGCTCTCCATTGGGATAACTGGAGCGGTGATGGGAATGAGCTCATGATGAGAGACGTGCTTGTCATGGGGCTTGACGTCCAGGTCGCAGAACTTCCAGATTACGGGGTACACGTGACGCTTTTCGTCATCATTTTCGGCCTCGGCAATAAGTTCTTCCCACTCCAGCTTGTGGAGTTCGCGGCGCTTCTTCAGCTCTCGCATAACCTAAAAGTCATTATTTATAGTTGCTCTCTCTCAGAAACATACCTGGAAGAGCCAGTCTGCCATGCGAGAGGGAAACTGAGCCATAAGCTCATCGGTGCACTCATCAAGTTGCTTGCAAGCCCCGAGGTATTCTAGGTGGACCTTTGCGTGTTTCTTGTTTTCGCATTCGGAAGACTTTCTCTTGCAAAGGCAACGCTCACGGTAAAGTTCGCAGAGTGAGGGGAAAGTTTCGTTGGTGTTGCTGCAAACCTGAAAAAGGTGCTAATAACATGTATACTCTATAAGCGACATGCCTGGTCCATAGGATCGTTGTCGAGCTCCGGGCACTTGCTGATGCACTCGCAGGTTGGCTCTCCTTTCTTGTCGACGACGCACTCTTTGCCCCACCCGCACATGTGTTCTTCACATGGATTCTTTTCCTGATCTAAAACGATTCGCAGTTAATGTTACCAATGCAGCAAAGCTACGTTTTTTCACGTTGACGCGGTCTTTCTCCAGAGGGTCCTCGTCATCAGCTTGATCGTCGATGTTCTCAATGAGGCTTTCCAGCTCATCCCAATCGTTAGCCTTCTTCTAAAGCACAATTATTGGTATGAGAACTATTATAAAAGCGGACCATAACGTACAAACTGCCTAATCATATTTTATCTCAGCGGAACATCGGTTACACGTAGTGTTATTATTTTTAGAACCTAAGAAAATAAGTTTACAAACACTCACCTTCTTAGCGTCCACAAATGGGACGAGAAGAAGAAGGGTCAGCAGAAGTGCACAACTCACTCGCATTTTCAGCCACCAAGTAAATGATGAGACTCCAAACGAGGACTCCAACAATATTGCCGGGGAAAGCCCTCCCATTACAACACTTTGCCTCGCTCTTCCCTCCCTCTTTGCGGTTCTCAACCCGCCCATTGGCTCCTCGGAGACAAATGCCGAGACGGCACCAGGGCCGCCGTGTTGTCGCGAATGGTGGAAAGGAGTACGAAGGAGCCGAAAAAGAGGTGTTCGCCAACAATTAACAAATCAAAATGGTCGTAAAACGAATAAAGGATGGTAGTCTTACCTACTGGTAACCTTTCTTCACATTATATAAGAGATGCTCAATGGTTCGATGCGACTTTACACTGAGGACACCGTGAACACGAAGGATCCAAAATATACAACCGAGGGAATGATTATTCCACAGGGAGTGTTAGTTCTCTCATATGAAATGAAAGATCTTTTGTGAAATATCAACTCACAACAGTTCCAAGAACACGGAAATTGCTGCTCCACATGTTTCACGTTAGAAAGATGCTCGTCGGATGAACAAAAGAAGATCTTGACCAGTTACTGAGTCATCCTTCTACTTTGATTTGTGGACTCAACAGTTGCCACTTTCTTCATCCCTCGAAATGGCGCTCACGACTGATGAACTATGACTGAAAAAAAAGCCGGACCTGGACGGAATTTGCAACATAATAGATCCACAATACAACGGGAGTAACTACGTTTCGTCGTGCAAATAGGCATTATAGGGTAAAAACACATTTTATTGTTAGTGCAATGATATGGTTCCTGTGTACCCTTATTCAAAAGTGCATTGTATTCGCACCAGACAGCGTCATCGAATAAACCATTCGTTCATTGATTGCTGAAGAATCTTGTCCAACGTTTTTTAAGCGAAAAGAAATCATCGAAATTCACAATAAAGTATTCAAACTCAGCTCAACTCAGCCTAACAGCTCCCTGCTATTGGGTTGGTGCATTGAAAATGTCCCATAATTTAGAGATCTCCGTCCTTCGCAATACTGGGTAGCACAAACAAGAAGTCAAGGGCGCTGTAAACAGCACTCTTTTTTCTACCCCAAAGATGTGT